>DWON01005866.1:0-14470 GCA_018251015.1 Phocides pigmalion okeechobee
GACTAAGATGGTCGCCTCCAATAATGTGTATCCGGCAACCACACCTCCCCAACCGAAATACAATATATGAAGAACATGTCACTTTACGGCGAGTTATGAGGGTGGCGGTGGTACCGCCCCGGGCGAGCTCTAATGGCTCTACCACCATTAAGTGCTATTTCTTTCACATAAAAACAGTTTCTTTCTAGGGACGCCTAAGATAATTTGTATAATTGTTCACCTGTCGTTGTTGTTCAATTTTCTCCCGAACGCGTTGTTCTAGCCGCTCCCTCGCTAGCCTCTCCCCTTCGAGACGCGTCTTCTCTGCTGCGCGCCGCTCACGTGCCCGCCTGCGCGCTGAGCCCGACGTAGGAGCACTTAGTCTCCTAGCATATTTTGAGATACTTTAAGTTCTATGCTTAATATTAATATATTTCTAATTGCGAATAATAAATGTAACGTATGTATCTTTTTTATTCCCTTATCAAATATTTTTAGTATTCGTAAACACGAGTAATTTTAGCTCTGTGAATAGTCATGAGTTGAATGAATTCATTGGCATTTGAATCTGAAAATGCTATCTGAGTTTTTGTTAATGGTCAGATGATATATTACAATTTACCGACATCTATTAAATGCCCAGGTTTCACAAAGATGTGTATATGCAATCACTAGTGAAAATTCTACACAATTTATTTAACACCTGCAAACTTTTTAATTTGAACTATCATTAGGATTATATAATATTAACCTATATAAATTTAATGAATTACATAATAATTAATTCCAAAAATATTAAATACATACTACGCGATGAGAGATCTACGATTTCTACGAATTATGTATCTAGCCTACCTTCGTAATCGACGAGAGTGCAGAGCAAACATTGAGATTTCACTGTTATATCACTTCTCTATAATAGATAATTCATAATCAAATCAATAAAAAGAACTACAGTTAATCTTTATATCAACAAGAAGTTTATATCTAGATTTCGGGAGAAACAGACCATTGCAAAATTCAGAATGTTACCGGGTGAATATTTGCCAACAACTGTGAACTTCGGATTCTGAAACGTACTCACGTTACGGTGAATCGTGAAAGTTGCACGCTTCAGGAAACGTTTCCACTGCCACTTCCTCGCGTACGTCACTCAAGTTTGAACCGATTTTTTTTTAATATTATACTATACCATTATAAATATGTGTATTAATAATTTACAACTTGTTTGGGCTTTGCTTTGTTTTATTTTCAAACACTTTCCTTTGCAATTATTTTTAAAATTTCAATGCAAAAGTCCTGAATACGTACGCACTATAAGTCGCTACTAATGTAAATGCCTGCCTAAGAAGGAGTTTGGACTGAATGTAAACGTTATAATGGTTTTAGCAATTCATCGTTTATGAAAAAGTAGCCTATTATAGTGTGGCGATAGGTGTAGCATGACTATGTAAATACGTAATAAATTGAAAAAATAAGGTCAGGGATTTTAAACCTGAATTTACTAATTAAAAAGCAGATGAACTTTTGATAGTTAATATATTATATACCTAATAACTGAAGTGGAACTATTTTCCTACATACGTATATTTTTTTTTATTGTGAGAATAAACTACCTGATGGTAAGTAGTCGCAGCCCATATACATCCACGTACAACCACAAATACGACCGAAGTCCTATCTGAGCTCGTACGCAGATGCGTTGTTACTCCAGAGGACTAACGTGTTCGCCTCGCTTTAAAGTGTAGCCGGCAACCTCACCTCTACAACTGAAACACAAGTAATGCTTTACGGCGGATTATGAGCGTGGATCGAAGTAGTACCACCTACTTCGATCGAACTATAGTTCTCCCATCTTTCAAAACAGAAAAGTATAAAAGAAGATATTACGCTATTACATTTAAAGTAATAAAAATATTACATTGTGGACAAAGAACTTTTGCTCGTCTTTTGAAAACAATTGCAAGTGTAATTCGCAATAAAAGAAGGCAAACACTCGGTGCCAAATTACCATAAGGCGATGTCACGTTATGTTACCATCTACGTAACTATATTTTTTGCTTACGCTGAGAAAATGTGAAGTGTACTCACGTAAGGAGTAAGGATGTCTATTTTCTGAAAAGCTTTTGTAGAACCGATCTTAGTTTCTTAACATTATTCATTGGAAGTGACAGTTATTCACAATCTCAGATAATTTTATAAAATGTATTGGGAACTAATTAAAAGTAAAAAATACTATTCAAACTGTAAGTACATTCTGATTGACTAGTTTTAATCACACTTGTTGTTCTGTGTTGTTACTGCGCTATTTGAAAACATACTTTAACAAAAAAGAAATGTCTTACTATAATCGCCCTTAAACCATTGCAATAAGAGGCAGTGTGGCTGTAAACAAACTTACGTTAAATTTGAGTGCCCTAGTTTAGTTATACCTGAATTTCCATGTCATTTTTCAGTGGCATTTCGTTCGTCCTGCCGGTGCCGGGCGCGGGGCGATCGATATCCGCAAACACGAACCTTGTATTGCATTCATATAATATGGATATGTACTTTGATATCAAATGATGGTCGATTGTATAGAAACAGGTCACAAGATACTACATTCATAAAAGCCTCTTTGATATTACTTCGCAAGTATCTATAGTTAGGTAAGCAACTAAGTATGGTAATGCATCCGTACTTATAACTTTTATGACGATTTTATTATAATATTATCTGTTTTATTATTTATAATCAAAGACAATTACAGAATTAAGATGTGTCTATGTTTTAGCATTGGGACGAAATTTGAAACATTTATGGTAGCTGATTATTACAGTCTTAGGTACATTAAACTAAATATAGTCAATCATAAAATTGTCAACTTTTAATGCGCCTGAATAAAAGAAGTAGCAAATGTGCTGTTTATTAAAATATGAATCATAGTACATTCTTATTGAGTTTTCAGATAAGGACTGTATTAAATTGAATATTGAATTAAATAGCAAGTATGAATAGGACAGCTATATCTTTATATTTATTTATTTTACAGTTTTTACTGCATAATTCCTTTACAAATTACTTACCCTATATCATATCAATCTTTCATCATTTTTCTGTTTTGAATGAAACTGTAATTCATACGTTAACCCTATTTCTGAGACTATAATAACAAATAATTATAATTGACTATTAAATGACTGCAAGGTACATAAATCAAAGAATGTAAGCAGTTGCTAATTTAATGGCTGCGGTACGGTCGAAGCAGATACATTACCCGACATTTGATTTACGATTCAGATCGTTTCAGAATAAAAGCTTTCATTTACGGTGCCATGCTTGTTTTTCAAGAATTGTGATTGACTGCTACAGGTACACGCAAGGGCAGATACAAATAAGCAGACCTTGTTCTATTGTTTCGTATAATTACGTGGTAATCCACTTGAAATAAAATTGTGCCAGTACTGTTTTTGCTCGAGAAGACCATTTAGAAAGAACATATGTAGTTATATGTGGACAAAATTATCATATCATGTAGGAGTATAACTTCCTGCCTGAAGTAACGTTCACAACGCTTGAAATAATGCAATCCTGTTATTGATTTTTAAATATATGAGCTGGTATTACCTTCCATGAATAAGGACTGGACTAGTTATAAGGAAGTTTATTGAAATTATAATAACGCTTTCCCTGCGGCTACAACACTGCTGTGTAATTTTGGGCGCGACGAGCTTGCGGCTCTCACAAACCTGTGATATACGGACAAATTTGTATCGATTACGGGTGAACAAAAGTGCTGTTTTTACGTCGGCGCTACAAGACTGGAGGCGGACCTTACATCTGTGTATCCGTAAATGATACATACATGTTAAAAAATACAATATTTCAGTAATTTGTCTTCGTACTGCGTATTTTCAGTCTAATCAAATAAGCTCCAGTTTAGGGCCGCCTTCCGCTATATTAACCCGCTCATACCTATATATCCGCGCCGCAGTGTTAATGTAAAATGTGTGATAAGGTGAGAACAGCGTAAAGTAATCGTGAGTTTACCGCGTATAGATATTCGCGTAAACTGCATGGTCAGTTATGTGTTATCAAGGACCGTACATGTGCTATTTGTAAAAAAAAAAACTGAAGATATTTCACATAATAATTCTATAATTTGCATATTTTGCGGTGTATGTTTGCTCCATTGCGAAGCACGAGTCTAACAACTAAAATTTGAAGCATACTCGACCATATTGAACGTTTTTGTATATTAAAAAATATGTACTTAAGGAACTTTTATTATTTTATGATACAGAAGTGTCAAACTCAAAGCAGCATATAATATAAATAATGGTATGGTCGACGTTGTCCATGTTTATATCTAATTAAATCCATGTAAAATAGAATTATTTTTAACACTGACTGCGGTGCATTAAACTGGAGGTTATTTCTGTAAACTGAAGATAAATTCACTGAAATATTGTTATTTCTTAGCATCTGTGTATCATCCACAAATACACAGACGTAATGTCCGATCCCAGTCTTGTAGCGTCGACGTTAACAAAGCACTTGTGTTCGCCCGTAATCCACACAGATTTGTACACATAACACAGGTGTGAATGTACAAACCGCAAGCGAGTTAAACAAGTTCATGGATGCGTTGCTGTTCCTAGGAACTAAAAATGCTTGCCTCATTCATAAAAGACTCAATGTCGGTTAGTTAGACATTGGGAAAATAAAACAATATTCAGTAACTAATGTTTATAAAATTATTCATGATTTAGCATTTTACAAAGTAATAGTATTTACAAACAATATGAACTACGTATATGACTACATACATATAAATAAAAATCATTGACTCCCAAAGTTTAACATTAAATGTACACAAAACATTTATATTCATGTCCATACTTTGTGGCGATCGATATAATGTCCAAAATAAGTATTGCATTTTATACTAATATAGATAAGTCCCTTGAAGAACTCCAAAATAATTCTTATATTATGCAACATTCTTGCATTATCATATGTTATAAAGGTATGCAATATCAACTGGCATTAGGTCAACCCACACGTTCGTGATACTTTGATCGTACAAACATTTAATAGCACTGAACATTATTCAACTGTATTATTTACAATTATAGCATTAATTAATTTCTATAGAATTTATATACTTTTAAATTCTTAACGGCTATAATAAATTTTTGCCTAAATATTATTGTGCAGCTTCGTACAAAACTAACGATTTAATACTATAAGAACGTAACATATACACGTTTAGCATGTATTGTGTATACTAAAGAAATTGAGGTAATTGGTTTTGAAGATAACACGGGTAACTTATCCAATGACTCACGGTATTTACACGGCGTAGAACTCGACCAGCCAATACAAGAACCAGAGTTACAATGATACAATTTCGTGACAGACCGATGGACGCAATTGTGCTTTCAACACAGGTACTTCAAACACTATACCTATACGGAAACATTGCACATAAAATAGAAAAAAAATAGCGCATATTACGACACGCATTCCTATATACAATCAAATAAAATAGCCTATTCCGCTCTTAACTAAACGGTAATTACGTAGACAGTTGAGCATATATCGTACACATATGTACAGCGGTATTTGGTAACGAGTAGTCACATCCACGCTTAATCTACAGCTTCGTCGTTACGGTCGTAGACAGTTCACGGCGTTCCAATACTTCCAACGAAACTTAACATAAATCAGGTCACACAAGTGAAAAGGAATACATACTGTTACAGAAATATACATAAGCTTCATAGACAACAAACATGGACTCGAGTCGTCGATGTGGCGTTAAGCATCGTATCTGCGTACGTAGACGCGTATACATAAGTCGAAGTAAATAATTTTCCGGGCACATGATTTGACTCGTCGCAAAATATCTACGATACCATCGCACGACGTATCGTCACACACGGACACAACGCACTCAGTGTTCACACACGTTCATAAGTCTTCGGTCACTAGCGACGGAGCTCGAACGGACACGCCCGTCGGGAAACGCGCTCTCGGCCTCGCACTGCCACCTTCGCAACGAAGGTACAAAAAAGGTATCCAGAATTCTCGTAACTGTCGGTTGGGCCTTTAAGTCGGATAAAGGCCGGACACGACACGTCAGAATGTAAACGTATCCGAAGTACTTAGGGGTAAATATGCGCGAATCCGACGCTTATAGACCGAAAAGTACTGCAGGGATGCGCGTTCGCGCGCGGCGCCGCGCCTGAACTGTGGGTGCCTTTCTATGCAGCGCTTGGGTTAGGACGTCGGATTCCATGCTGATCCTTTTTCATTCTTATTAGTGGCCATCATGCCTCTTTTCGAATAGTTTTGCTTAAATATGCTATAAAGGTTACGCTAAAGAAGTGCCTTTAAGATCTCTATTAGTAAAGGTGTGGTCATATGTATGTAGTGCGGGATTCGTACCTATTTTACACTTTATTTTTTTAATCAAGTACGCTTTTGTGTTTATAACTTTATCATATTATTATAATCATATTTATTCTTTTTTGAAATGACCACAAAAACTTTACTCCCTAAGTGTACAAATGTAAAGTATAAGCTTTTCTTTTATTTAAAATGATCATTCATGTGAACCGTTTTCCTAAGGGGGTATTTTCCCTAAAGGCGTGTATGGGGAGGAGGTTTATACAAACCTTATTCCGTAAGCATGTCGAACTCGCTAAGATCTGTACCAACCCATTTGTTTAGTTCGTTTGCCCGGACGCAGCCCTTTCCCCGGGCATGGGGCATACCGACCTATTCGCCGGACGCAATGCTTATCAAAGTATTATTTTGAAATCCAGGGCGTATTGGAACTATTTCCCCGGGCGCGGGAAATACTAATATTAGTTTCCCGAACTCGGGGAACATTGAAATTAGTTCCTAGGGGGTAGGGCGTACTGAAACTTATACCCAGGGCACAGAACTTACTGAAATTCTCTTCGGACGCAAGGGGTATCCAAGATCGTTCCTTGGACGCAACTCATTTTGACACCTGTGCCCTGAGCACAGGTCATACTAAATCCCGTTATTTGAAGACGGGATTTACTGTTAATGTCCCCGAGCTTTAGACGGAAGGCGTTCCCCGGCGCAAGAGGTACCGCAGTCCGTTCTTTAAAGCTCGAGGCGTACTA
This sequence comes from Phocides pigmalion okeechobee, assembly GCA_018251015.1. NCBI lineage: Eukaryota > Metazoa > Arthropoda > Insecta > Lepidoptera > Hesperiidae > Phocides > Phocides pigmalion. The sequence continues at coordinate 7,122 of DWON01005866.1, forward strand.
AAATCCACTCATTGGGGGGTGAAGTGTACCGATGCCCCTTCCTTAATCGTCGTATCGAAATAAGATTCCCGGACTGGGTGCGGGGGGGAGGGCGCGGTGGGGCCGCTACTTGATCCTGTTGAGCACGAGGTCGGTGGTGACGACGAGCCCCTTCTGGTAGGGCGAGTCGGCGAGCTCGGCGGCGAGGCGCGCCGCCTCCACGCCGTGCTTGCGCGCCAGGAAGCGCGTCTGCTCGAGGCCGCGCGACTTGTGCACCAGCTCGAACGCCTTCTCCACGTCGCCCGCCTCTTGGAACCGCCTCATTATCATCGGGTTCAGCTCCGGGTACTGCGCACACGGACACGTTTATTAATAACCACAAATAAATTAGTTATTTATATTAACAAAAAAAACTAGACACATTATATCTGCACAAGTAACAATGTCATGGAAATATGCTTGCCTTTTTGGTTCAGTGTACCCGTCAACCATTTTTTTTTATATTAAACAATATGATAAAATCAAAAGATTAATCAAAAGATTAAAATATTTCTAATCGTTATTTAATTACAGAAATGCGTATGCGCGAGACACTTGTACCTTTTCACATGCGAAAAGCACGGGTGCGGTGGCGAGGCCGAGGCGCAGGTCGGCGGCGGTGGGCTTGCCCATGGCCTGCGCGGACGACACGAAGTCCAGCAGGTCGTCCACCAGCTGGAAAGACAGCCCCAGGTTGCGCCCGTACTGGAACGCCAGCTCGCACGTGCCCTCGTCCGCGCCGCTCAGCAGCGCCACCTACGACAACCACATTATTTTCAATTCAACCGATTTCACATTTATATGTGATCGACATCAAAAAATGAGAAGGTTTGAAATACGATTACTTTTATGTTTGTTAACTGGGATTATAATTATGGGAGATGTCACCAATAAAAGAATTACATAACCCTAAAATATAACAATATCCACGAAAGATTTCCACACGGCGTCATTTTGAAAAAGTTTGGGGCTCAATACTTCTCCAAAGTAATATAAACATAGGCTAAAAATAACTGTTTAATGTTAAATTAAACCTGTTTTAAATTTAATACTTGTTAGGAATATAAATTGAGGTCGTGTACATGCGGAATATTTAATCAGAAATAATTGTTAAAATTAGTTAGGAAAATTCTTATGCCTGGTACAATAAAATCTCGAACAGATGAACAGGTTACTTGAAATGTCATTGACCTTAACTTTATTTTCAATGATACAATCCCGTTTTATATTGCTTTTTTTAACGTAGAATCTCTTAAAATTTGATTAAGTGGTGAATCCATTACATAATCGAATCGTAACGGCCAAATACTTTACGATGAGATGTCCGTGATAAGCAATTATAGATTCCGGATTTCCTTCAGAATAGGTTAAACCCAATTAGAATTAATGTTCATTCCTAAAACACGTCTAGTGATTCATTTCTTACAACGCGTTTATAAATTCACAAAAATATAAATCTTACTCATTTTCATTAAATAAATAACATTTTAAATGTGTAATTTCGTATCAAATTATTACATAACATAATATTATGTCTCACTAGCAGCCCGCCCCGGTTCCGCACTAATGTCTGAGCATTTGTGATTACATCTGTCTGCTATAATGCACTAATAGATACCAGGCTGTTACGTAGAACTTGTAAATTAGATTAAAATACAAGTGATAATCATCCCATTATCACTTGTATTTTAGATATTTATAGCGTTGGTAAATGTTCTAACCCTATACATGTGTCTTTTAAAATGTTAGAAGACCTTTTTAAGAGGATATTTCGGTCATATATTGTTTTTTTTATATGAGAAGAGTAGCAAACGAGCATGCAAGCCACCTGATGGTATGTAGCCGCAGTCCATATACATCCATGTACAATCACAAATATGAATAAAATCCTATCTGAACTCGAACATAGATGCGTTGCTACTCCTTAGGACTAAGATGGTCGTCTCGCTTCAAAGTGTAGCCGGCAACCGCACCTCTCCAACCGAAACACAAGTAATGCTTTACACTACTTTACATCTGATGCTAATCTTTATGTATTTTTATAAAAAATAATCAAAATTATACAAAATTTAATCTTATATTTTACTCGATTTCATACAAACTTTTAACTTTTATTCAATCTCCTTAGGGGTAGAATTTCCAAAATTACTTTCTTAGTGCTGACTTATACTATAAAAGGAACCTATTGGTAAATTTTCAGGTCACTAGGTGCAAGGGTAACAGCTGTCCGTTGATCTCTGAATCTGTTAGTCACATTACTCTTTTATAAATACAGATGTGTTAAGTTTCAAATTCAAATATTTTATTTCATTTCAAGATATTTACGTACATTTAATGAACGTCAAGGGTAAAATGTAAAATCAGTACATCGGCTTTGAGCGCCCTGTTGGCTGAGGGTGACCGGGAGAAAAAAGCCGACGGAAAAAACTCTCGACTCTCTTTTTAAATCAATCCTTGGTAAATAAACATTATACATTTCAAAAACAGAGTAAGTGCTTGTACTTTATATAAATGCCTAAACATTTTCTATATCAAGATATTAAACTATATTAAGTGAGTGAATGAGACATGAGGACAGACCATAAACGACTTTTGTATTGATTTTATGATTACGAACAGAAATATGTACATATGTCTGGTAATTTGTAAGATGGTGCTAACTATACCCTTCGACAGACTAAATATAATTGCCACATCTGTTTCTACCGTGAAGCACTAATTCCGACAGAAACAGGCATTGGTTTAGGCGCACAATGTCCAATTAGCAAAATGTCAAATAATCGTGTACACAGAATTCGTCAAGCAAAATATCTGTAATAAATTAAACATGCTGAGAATTGCGTCATTTTGTGAATTTGATATGCTACAATTTGGTCAAATTGCGAATTTGATATACAGCGATTTAGTCATATTGCGAATTTAATATATTGCGATTTGGTCATATTGCAAATGTGATATACTGCGATTTGGACCATTTGTCAACACTGGAGTTGCTAATTGGACATTATGCGCCTTAACCTACGTACGCGAGCGGCAGGTTGGACTACGGTCTATGCCTCTCCCACTTCTAGAGAGAATAGGGCGTAACAGAGGGATACATCTTTATGTGAGAAAGCATCAAACGAGCATGCAGACGCAACCGCGCAATAGGCGAAAGTGAACTCGACTTTGCGACGCGGATGCAACGGCAGACTTGCGCAATACGATATCCACGAGCCTCGTTGTACTCGCACAGTTATCTCGCGCGACACAAACAATAATCTTTCAAATGTGATTCATAGAAAAAACGACAACAACACAACATTAAATTCAGCAATCTTTTTCAAAATAAATAACAATAAATATTTATAAATAATTCAACACTAAATTTATATATGAATTATTCATTTAATAATATATTTAAACTAATTTTTACACCTTAAGAGTAGCTACTGAAGGAAATACATATATATTCACTACTATAATAAATTAGTAGAACATGTCACCGGTCTACAAGAAAGAAATCTAAGATGGTTATTAAGCAAACAATGTGGAAAAGGCCTACTATAAAACCAAAGATTACTTAAATGATAAACATATATGGTCTGAAACGACTCCAGCTCCGCTTGATCCATTAAACTATTTCGATTTCAATCATGTTTGTGGTTGTATGTGGATGTCTATGGGCTGCGACTACTTAACATCAGGTGATTCGAATGCACCTTTGCTACTCTTCTCAAAAAAAATCAGACATAGCTACACGATTCTCGCACGGTAATTATGAAATCGTCCGCTGTGGTGGCTGCTGTTAGGTGCAAAAACCCATTTCCACATTGATTAGTCCCAAAGACGATGAACTCAATAAAACAACGCGCCATCTCAAGGCAAACGAGCTTAACAGGCACTCAAAACCCCTAACCGCATTCTAACAAAGTTGCAACGAAGACACTTAGTAGACCGAGAACCGGCAACTGAATTTTATGAACAACTAACTGTGCCCACGACTTCGTCGTTGATGATTGAATTAAATTGTCATTACTTCTTTGTTTGTTAGCCGATTTAAATTAAAAAATACTGACTGTTAAATGAAGCCTAAAACAATATAATTCTGAAAACTGCACTCAAATCGGGTAAGCCGTTTCTGAGATTAGCGTGCACAAACACACAGACATGCAGACAAACAGACAAAGGAAAAAATAATGTTTTGAGTTCTCTTGCGTGTATAATAGTACCCCATTATGATTTTTTAAAACAGCCATGTACAGACTATAGCTCGTCTAGGGAGGCACCACCTTCGTCCTCATAATCCGACGTAAAGCATTACTTGTGTTTCGGTTGGGGAGGTGGGGTTGCCGGCTACACTTTGAAGCGAGGAGACCATCTTAATCCTCAGGAGTAGCAATGCATCTATGTCTGAGCTCTGATAGGATTTCAGTCATGTTTGTGATTGTACATGGATGTCTGTGCGACAACTACCATCAGGTGGTTTGCATGCTCGTTTGCTACTATTCTCACATAAAATAACTAATGTTAGACGAAAGTTACTACCGGCTCGTGGACTATGAACTTGGTTGAATCAATGCGGTCGCAAGCGGTCCGCGTTGAACCTCGGACAATGGGCATGCGGGCGCGGATCGGGGTTCGTTGCCCCCCCACAAATTACCCCCATGATCGGACGCTCACACACCGATACCATCTCAACCATTAAATTAATCATGCTACATTTTCTTCACATGCAAAAGTTCATGTTGTTGAACATCAAAATGATGTTACGTATAACGATTTACGATATAGTTGTAATAGTTTCATAGTTAACTATATGGTTAACTATGAGACATTTATCGTAAACGTAATCGTACATTTAAATTCCATTTTTTTTGTTTAAGCTTATTATGCATAAAATTTAACAGCTAAGTAAATGAGAGAGGCAAAATTAAAGCTTATAGGACATCAAATTTTACAGTTCCAATAAAGAGAGTCAAGTTTCTACATCACATTTTCGATCACATAATTCAGAACGAATATTAATTCCTACTAATATTGGATTAGTATTATTGGTGTAATCGTAAGAATTACTCGCAGATAATTCATCCTTGGATTGTTAAAATAAATGGTTCTGTGAATGTTCACTTAAATATTTTTGTGAACAAAAATATAATCGAATTATAATGAAGAAAACCATTCTTTATCAACGCAGACGAAGCCGCAGGATGCGACTAGTGTATACATATGAATAAGTATACAAATACAAATTAGCATCCCTAGGAGAATACATGAGACAATTTCTTTTTGACGGTTTTTTATTAATTTAAAGTATTTCTTTCAAACTACGGACCCATGTCGGCTTCGCACGCTCATATTTACGATACCACATTACAAATCTTTGTAATTCTCGGCTTTTCTCTGCTATAATACATGTATAGTAAACATATAAACCTTCTTCTTACATCTATAGAATAAAAATATAATATAATATAATATAATATCTATAGATGAAAACCGCATTAAAATCCGCCGGGTAGTTTGAGAGATCTAAGCGTACAGACGGCAGGAAGCGACTTTGCTTTGTACCATGCAAAGTTAAAGCTTCATTAACGAATACAGGATGTCAGACACTATAAACTTTATTTTATATAACGGGTATTCACGATTAACGCTTTTTACTATAAACTTGGCGCACTGTTTTTTATGTGGGAAGACGACTGAACACGACTGAAAACTATCTAAGCTCGAACATACATAGATGCGTTGCTACTCCTGAGGACTAAGATGGTCTCGCTTTAAAGTGTAGCCGGAAACCGCACGTCTCCAACCGAAACACAAGTAATGCTTTACGGCGGATTATGAGGGCGATGGTGCTACCTCCTCGGTCGAAATATAGTTCTTCCACCTATAACCCACCTTCATTATGCATTTACATATCAATTATAAAAGCACTCATTATGAAATGTTAAATTAATGGAATTTCCTAGTAAGTAACATTAACCGCATAATTTAATGATACATTAGCAATATATAAATTATCAGTGTGTCCATAAAACTGTACAGGCGTAATGAGTGCGTAATTGACATAAATGACTACTTTTGATACTGAATCATCAATATATGTATAAAAATGTAAATTACATAATGCAACATAACGGGTACTCACGCTTAACGATTTTTGATTTTTAATTGCCGATATTTCGAACTAGTTGCATGGCTCGTGGTCACGGCGAAAATCTTCTTTGCTCTCCAGTTTCGCCGTGACCACGAGCCATGCAACTGGTTGCAATGCAACCCGTTATGTTGCATTATGTATGGATTCCGCGATAATATCAGTTTAAAATCGTAAAATGTAAATTATCGAAAAATATTTATGATAAGAATAAATGATAAAAATTTAAATGAATCATCACGTTTTTTTCTAATCTCATCGCTTTCGTCTTTGACTTTAAAAATAGGTAAAATTTTTGACAGTTCATTGGAAGGCTGAGCTGATTTTGATATTACTTTCATATAAGTAATAATAATCGGTTATCATTAGTAACTATCTTTTCAAACGTGAAGAATTAGAACAGAAGAACTAATAAGAAAATTAAAAATATAAAAAAAAAACTGTTACCAGTTCCTTATCACATCTTACAAATTAGTATTACATTAGTATTAGAGATACAGAGAGGCAGGGATGGACGGAGAAAGACACAGACGCACACACACATATCACAGATAGATTGAAATACATGATCAGACGCGAAATGACAGTATTTTTCTTTATAATTAAAACAAACAAAGTTTATGACACACGATGATCGCGACACATTAACATTTCCCGTTGCGGCAGGAAAACATAAAATCCTCGTTAGGGTACCGGCGGGCCCTAATGAGCCCCCAGCACGAGCGGGCCTACACCCGGCCCACATGATTGAAATTATTTCACTCCAGACCCCTATCAGCGGTTCTTTTGTTATTCCGACATGATGGTTTGTTTTGTGGCGTGCGTACACCATGCCACATTTCAATCTACATACACACACGCACACACACACGCGCGCGCACGCACACACACACACACGCGCGCACACACACACACACACACACACACAGAGAGACAGAGAAAGAGAGAAGGAGAAACACATCGACATACACACATGCATATTACAGATAGATTGAAATAAATATGTACTGCAGAAACTCAGAAATAGCTTAACCAGTGGCCGTGGTGTTTTCTCTAATGTATTGTAATTAGCTTCACTTAACGTCCTGTTCTTAACATTTCAATCAGATTAAAAATAAAAAGTTATGTCAGTTTAAAAGTTACAGTGTGTGTGTGTGTGTGTGTGTGTGTGTGTGTGTGTGTGTGTGTGTGTGTG
>DWON01005867.1:0-14469 GCA_018251015.1 Phocides pigmalion okeechobee
AGTATTATAAAATTGAGATTGGTTTTTTGTTTGTATGAACGCGGTAATGTCCGGAATTATTCATGGGGCGCAAGCACGTTGCACCAAGTAATACGCAGGAGTGATTTACGTCGCAAGGAAAGTGTTAAAAACGTTCATTGTATTAATTTGTTGTATTATATGAACTATTAATACTGCCAAAAATATATGAAAAGATTGTTTGTGATAGAGACATATAAGGTAATTGTCTATTACATAGGAGTCTGTATCATATCTTCTTTTATTTCCAGATCTGTATGAATGCTTGGACTTGGTCAATCATATTCCATGCTAGAGATAACGCCTACACTGAATTTATGGACTATGCTTGCGCCCTATCTATGGTCATGGCACTATTTGTAGCTGCCATTGTTCGGTAAATAACTTTAAGCTAGATAAAAATAAGTATAATTACGCAGCCATTTATAACTCATTTATTCATCATATAAACTTTAACCCTGGGTAGGAAATCAACTTATAACCTCAGGTTTTAATGTCAGGACATTCAATCAATATATCAGAGAGCTATAAAAGTTTTAGGTAGACATCCTTAGCTCTAGGTGGGTGTGATTTTTAAACAGGATAATATGGGACAATATACGACAAACCTATATAGCGAAAGTTGCTTTGGAATCAATTGTATTTTTTTAACAAACTTCAAAAAAAAACTAAGAAAATTAACAAACTACTCTTTACTTCGTGAACCAACTTCAATGATTCTATATTTTAAAAATAATAGTTTTAGATACAAATGAATATTTAATGTTTCATTTATTTTCTCTTTATTTATATCATTCTATACGCATAGAAACAAAGGGCGGATTTAATGCTAACAGCGTTCTCTGCCAGTCGACCTTAGGGCAGTGACTAATTTATGAAGATGTTTACTGATATTGTACATTGGCATATTTCACCACATTGTCTAGTTAAAAATAATCTACCTTATACAATATTTGAATGACATTGTACATAATAATAAATCGTAAAATGGAAATAAAGATATTATAATTTATATTAATTTATACAGTAACAATACCGTTCTTCTCCCTTTCAATACGAATTATTATTTCAGTACGTTCCACAAGAGAAGGAAATTCACGCTGGCCGTGCTGGTGATCTCGATCTGGTACTACATGGAGCACGCGCAGTACTTGTACTCGGGACAAATTTATTTTGACTCTAACAGGATGGCCATTTTTTTTTCCGTTTTTTTTTTCTTTTTTTTTTTTTCTCCGCCTTCTTTCTCCCCTCCCCCCCGCCACTTTTTTTTCTCATTCATTTCATTCATTTACATTCCATTTACGTCATACATAAATGCTACATAAATAAGGAGTAAGAATAAGGATAAATGAATGAGGCAGGTGCGGTTAACACTTTCCCTGCGGCGTACAACACTGCTGTATATTATGCGACGCAACGCCCTTGCGGCTTGTACACACCTGTGTAGTACGTACAAATCTGTATGGATTACGGGCGAACAAAAGTGATGTGTTTACATCGGTGCTACAAGACTGGGGGCGGACGTTACGTCTGTGTGTTCGTAGATGATATACAAATGCTAAGAAATAAAAATATTTCAGTGAATTGTTGGCGCATCTTCAGTGTAGAGAAATAAGCTCCAGTTTAGCCGCCTCCCGCTACGCTGATCTGACTTATAATATATGGGTGGCGCAGTGAAAGTGTTAACACTGTTGCGGTGCAGGCGTGCTGGGCTCGGTGCTGTGGCTGGCGTGGGCGGCGGCGCAGTACGCGGCGGGGCGGCGCTACGTGTGGCGGCTGGCGGCCTTCACCGCGCTGTCGGGCGCCACGCTCGCGCTCGAGCTGCTCGACTTCCCGCCGCGCTACGACGCGTGGGACGCGCACGCGCTCTGGCACCTCAGCACCGCGCCGCTGCCCCTGCTCTTCTACAGGTTGGTTTCTATTAAGTAAAAGTAAATGCCGCTTGACGGAAGTGGGAAAGTCTGCTAGTCTTGTACAGGTCAGTTTACGATCGCTCCTGCTCTTCCACGAGTGAAGTTAATCTTAACTTGCACACGCTACAAGAAACGCTACACGAAGCGCCACACGGATGCGACCAAACACAAGTATGTGAGCCGTTGGTGTATTTCCAGTCTACAGTAAACTTTTCTAGTCTGACTTAATATAAATTTGAGCGACTCGGTCAAAGTTTTTTTTTTCTAACCTGTAGAAACAGTTTATCAGTTAGAATTTATCTTAAGTTGGAGAGACTGCCACTCTTCCAGGTTAACCTTTATCTTTACAAATTGACAGTACATTTTCTTCTAATATACATTTTTAAGCAGTACATTTAACACATTATTTTATTAATAAAATGTAATAATTAAAAACATTTTTTTACAGATTCGTAATCGACGATCTCACCTACTTGTACGCTCCGGTCGAGAAGGGAGACGTGAAGACTAATTAAATTATTTTTATTAACTAAGTGCTACTTTACTCTATTTCTATTTGGACCTACTATTACTATTGATGTTAGCTTAACTTATAAAGGAACCATAATAAACACATGGTGTAGTATGTTCGTATTTTATTTCCCAATTAAACTACAGACATTTTTTACAATACCGACAATCACATCATAAAATAGTGAAGAGTTAACATAAGGAATACAGAAGTATTTTTTCTACAGCAAAATAATTCTGAAATTGAAACTAACGTAAATATGTGACATAAAATTTGCAATATTTTTTACGAATATTTTAAAACTTGAATTATTTAATATCCCATATGAAAAGCGTTGTATGCCAAAAAATCCATTATGAATTATCCCTCAATGTTGTTTACATAGATTAACATATAACATGACTTGACAGACCGGTATACATAACAAAAAAAACAAAAAGTACTAAAAGCAGTTGAACTGTTCAACGCATAAAAACGCACAACCTAAAGATATTTTTACATGATTAAGTGTTAGTTTTCAAGTATAAATTTCTTCCATTGCTCCCCACAATTTCCAATCCCCAATTTGTGTTTCTTTAACCAACTGATCTTTGATTTGGTATTCGCAAACTTGTTTCCTTCAACATTTATGGGAGACTTGCGTTGTTCCACCTTGTAACTTCCACTTTGGTTAGGATTATAATATGCCTGATGGTACGGTTGCCCATGGTCAACCAAAGCACTCCTAGTTTCATAATTCCGCCAGTACACTGGTGTCTGTTGGACTGAAAACGGCCTTTCCGATGAATACCTTCTACCCCTATTCTCTTTGAATATTAGATTCTCATCCCACTGCCTTCTGTATTCCTGTTCCATGTATGGTGATCTCCCGTTTCGTTTGGTCCCTTGTACCTGCCTGCGGGATGTATAGCTCCTTGGTTTATAGCGGCGCCGGTTCTTAGGCCGCTGGGTTTTATTAATTTGTTCACTGTAAATTGTTTGATAGTCGTCTGAATCACTGTCAGAATTTTCATTGGCTACTTCTTGTTCAACATATTTCCTTTTAGTAACCATTGGTTTGATTTGCTTTTTCTTATTAAATAATTTAACTGATCCGAACATTCTTTGGAATAGACCTTTCTTTTCTGTTTTAATCTACAAATTAAAAAAAAACTAGTCATAGACAAAAGTCTGAAATATCTCAACAAATATTGATATCGAAATAGTAACAAATTAACAATAGGTACCTTAACATCTTCGATTGTTTCTTCTAATATTTCATCTTCACCTTCATCAGTGCTCATATCTTCAGATTCATGTTCACTAATTGTAGACGCTACTGCCATCGGTCTTTTATGGGGTTCATCCACGTCAACTATATCAGTATTTATTGATTGACTCTCATAATCTACATAAGGCTTAGTTTCCTTTACATCCGATCCTGTACCAACCGAACTAGTATTGTACTTACTCCTGATGGTTGTTGCACTAGGCGGATTCATCAAGGCTTCTATTTGTATGTCTCTCTTCTGTATACCGGATACAGCTACGATTGTACTCCTAATACCTTTAAGATCAGATTTGTTTGTAGAGTCGTTTGTTACAGATTTTAGATCATCATATTCACTATTAGATGTTTCCTTTGGAAAATCCAAAGTAAGTGCGATGGATTTGTATATTTCTTTTATTAGCTTATCTGTTTCCTTACTCCGCGTCTCTTGGTTGTCTGTTTCAGTATTGGTTGCTATAGAAGCGGCTAGTTTTTGAACTGTTCTGGTAGCATTGTCACTTTTCTTATAGAAACATCCACACGTTTGACGTCCGGGAGAATGTATAAGAAGCGGATAATTTTGAGTATATTTAAGTCGTTGACATGCACCATTTGTGTAGCAAAAATGAGAAGGGATCTGTCGGGAACATGTCGTAACGTAAGAATTCGCGTTACACGAGTTGTTATAAGTGAAACTGCGCATTAACGAGGAACAGGCCTGTATGTTAGTTTGCGATGGTCCATTTTGTATGACAGCATCTTTTTTCGATTTCTCTTCTAATATGTTATTTACATGAGGATAAGTTTTAACTTCTTGTAAAACAGATTTTAGTATACTCTTTATTTGATTTAGAGTTTCTTCAGTTTTGTTTTCTGCAGAGTCAATATCAATTTGTATACTTCGAGTAATAGCAAGGTTATGTGTATCGACGTCTATAGCTAAACAAGCCGCATTTTGACGAAATATTGGTTGCATTGGTTCTGGTTTCTCAATTTTATGTAAAGGCTTTGGATAGATTTCGCTACAATCTATACAACAACTATTTGAAGTATCTGTAGGCCCTGTTATTTTATCTATTTTATTTTGTTTAATGTGCTTTGGCAATTTCTTTCGTACATTAGTTTTTGTGTCCTGCGAGCAACATGTTGGCTTTTTGCGGTGATTTGATCTAGTGGGTGATTTTGGTCGACGATGTACCGTTGGCTTATAACGCGGTTCAGGTCTATTATTATCAGACCAGCATCGCATATCAACTGGGCGTTTAAGATCCTTCTTTAATTGTTTCTCTTCTTTAGCTATTTTAACGTTTTTTTCTTTTACGGGAACAATATCGTAAAGATTCGAATCGTAGTAAACATTTTTATTAAATTGATTGCGTACGTGCGTAGTTACTGGATCAACGATAAAACTTTGATTTTTACCTATGTATTTATCAACATTTTGGAATTGTCCGTGGCAACATGAGCACACATCGGATTCGTAAGGACAATAGCCACTGTTATGCAAATCTCTGCATATAGGTGACGTGAACTGACTCGTGTCTGAGAATTCTTCTACTACACGTCCTGGGTCAAAATGTCTTTCCATGACATTGTCTAAGTAGGATTTGCTGAAAACATTGTCAATATTTGTCTTCGGGTAGCTTTCAAAAGCGTTGTCTGTACACATACCGTAGCTATTAAATGGACTGCTCTCGGTGTACGCGTAATATACCATTTGTGTTTTAGGTTTTACTTTATCCTTTGTAGTTTTCTTTTTCTTAGCTCTTTTAAAGAAGTTTTTGTGGTGACCGCCATTGTTTGGTTGAAGGGACCAATTTTCTGTTGACACATAAGTTTGATTTTGTAAACCTGTTGCTGACATAGAAGGAAATAGAAATGACACCGCTGATTTTCTCCGTTTTGAGGATCCATCGCCACAATGTGAGCCCATTATGCCAGCATTTACTTCACCGAGAACCTTAACATCGCTACATTCGCAAGAAAGAACAGTGTTTGTATTCCGTATACGTGGCTCGATCAACGCAGTGTGGACGGGTGTATTTTTTGCTGGTGCTTTGACCTCCTGTAATTGTCGCTCTAAATTGATAATCTTATTTTGCAAATCCGTTACATCTATTGGTATGCACGAGATTATTTTGACTTCAGTCTGCGATGGTGAATTTCCTGAAATAAAATGTTTTATACCGCATATGCTACATATACATATGTATATTTAAGTTTATATAATATATACTTTAACAGAGGTTTTTTGGGGAAACTTTAATGTTTTCAATAAACAGGAAATAATAGTAATATTTCTAACTTTATGGTATTTTTTTAAACGGGGACTGTATGACATCTGTTCTTTAAAGTATATGTCTGTGTATTTACCCATGGTAGGTCTAAAAAAAATATATAACCATATTTCTACTTGGTTGATTGAATTCAAATTTGATATAGCAAGTAAATTCGATTGATACTTTATTCTCGACACGACACGACTTATTGTATCCTTGACATTATGTTGCAAGGTAGCTTCAGATAGTTGCAGGTAGCTTTCAAAGTACTTAACTGGTTAAAATCTTACAGCAGATATTCAGGCTTATGGCATCGATCTATAGCCATGATGGATGGTAGATGGATAATGGAGATGATGGATGCCATGATGGATGGCAAAAATAATTCGACTTTATTAAATGCATATCTAGAATGTTTGGTTGTTATACACATTAAATTGGGCTCAACAACTTGTCGAGGTCAATTTAGGCATTTTAATTTAAATTTAATAGGAAAAAATGTAAGCTTTATTACCCAAATTAAATGCGACTCGACGTAAAAATGTTTCGATGCCTTTAAAACGCAGTTTGTATGGCTTGGAATCCTTGGCCGAGTTGTCGGCAGGACTGTAAAGGAATTACTTCCTCTAGGATTAATATGTTCCTGCAGAGAATGTTATCACTGTATACTAAATAAATCGTTACATTTTTCTAGATATCATCATAATACATGAGCGGTGTTCATTTGGTGATAATAAAAAATAACGTTTTCTATACTCATAATTCCATACTACGAATCAGTGTAACCTGGCTACCATAGAAATACAGACATCCAGGCTCTGGACAGCAATATAAATTTATCATTTAGATATCGGCTTGTTTGAAAATCAAATCAGGATCTCCCTGCTTGTCACTGGTATCGACAACCATATATATGGCTCTCGAGTCAATGAACAATATAAATTATTTTCATTTCTCTTAAGAGAGGGAATTTCTATACTCTATAATCAATGTACACCGTAGATGCAGTGACGATATCATGGGACCTTGATTTCTAAAACCTTATAAAATTAAAAACACTTTTTAATTATATAAAGTTTATCAAATTTTAAGAGAAAACTAACGTTCAATTTCACCAAAAAAAACTACAGTTATGGTACACAAAAAGAATTGAACGTACCTCGGGTTCATTTTAAAGATATTAGTGTTGCGACCAATTCAATATACATTAATTTTGTAGTTAACAAATAATTTCATGTTTATATTCCGAATATCAATGATAACGTTACCAATTTAATAGGTTTAGTTCGATTATTGAAAGTCCATTTCTTTCACTTTTGATTGATTGTATTGCGTTGAAACTAATTGTCATTTCTTCTCGAAACCTTTTTCCTTTTCTTAAATCTGATTTAGTCAAAGAGGTTAATTTGAATACCCTTATTGCACATCAGACAAGCAAGAGATCATCAAAAGTTACATACATGGTTTATTATTAACAAGTGACCCGGCCCAGCTTCCCTCGGGTAATAGAGTTGATATTTATGTACATAATCTTTTTTACATGTATGCGCCAGTCATTACCTAGTTGCAAAAAGTAACAATTACAAACATCTACTTCGAACGACGACTGAATTACTATATTGAATTTAACTATTTAATTTCTCGCTCAATTTACAAAGAACTTAACTTATAATGCATTAAAATTTTCCTCAGGAATCACTTTACTTGTCTTTTTTTATCTGATGGCGTCTCGGCCTTTTAGCCACTTTGCCAATGACAAGCGGAAAACGTAAAAACAGGGAAATTCAAATTAATAAACAAAACAAAGGATCAGAATTTGGAAAAGGACAAAGATCAGATTTGTTAAGTGCAGGATGAAATACATATATAACATAAATATAATAAAAGTAAATATTCAAGGATAATATGGTTCTTGGTTAAATAGGATGATAACAAACAAAGAAGTAATACAAAGAGGAAAAGGAATTCTGACAGAAACAAGACTTGTTATTGAAATCTGTGTGATAATCCGTCCTGTACTTTTTAAGTTTATCACGAACATACAGACAGATAGACGCTACGGGGCACTTTGTTTTATAATGTTTAGAGAAGAGAAAAGACCAGTTTTTATGGCTTTGTTTGCAAAAAAGTCAATATTACAATAAATTATGCAGCTCTATTTATTGTTGCCTATATGTATACTTTGTGTTAGATAGTAGAGAAATAAATATGGTAGAAATCTTTGATATCGGGTGTTACTGGACCCACCGCTTACTCATATTTACACGCTATAGTTACAGTGTAGCGCTATTTCATTCTACTTTTAAGATTTTTTATTCTTATTTAGTGTTAATTTAGTGCCGCCTCCCGCAACGCTTACTCGATGGAATATATGGACGCTGCAATTGTTTTTGCAAATATAATATATATTAATATATAATTTGTTGACTATCACTTTCGGTGACCATAAACCTTTCGATTTGTTTATAAATAAATTAATAAATAGGTAAGTATATTACGTTAAGAATAATAAAACACATAAAATCGTTTCCAATATTTTTATTTTTAAATTAGTGGCAGTGAAGTTTTACGGGTACTTTATTTAATAACAAAACGAATCTGGTACTGCCTCAGTCGTATAGCGGTGTCGCGTATCCGGACTTATCATTAAAATAATCACCAATATATATATATAAAGATATTACATATAAATTGGTACAAGAAAAAATAATTAGTCTAAACTATACTCTTGAAGTCTCTACACTGAGCAAGTATAGTCAAATTACTATACCTGCTCAAGATTGGTCGTCTTATTTGGTGTTAAAACCTTAGTCTCTTATCTCATCTCATCACTTTACAATTCCATTGAAATTGCGATCAATTGTAGCAATCCAATTAGTATGCATGTTTTTATGGTAATCAAGCTGTCTGGCTGCTGCATTTCGGAACATGCATTATATATGCATAATGTAATCAACATTGTACAAGGTGCTATCTGCCTGTGCATGTGGAGCTTCGCATGCCACGTTTTAAAGCCCGTTCCCATTTGGTTGGACCCACACATTATCGTTTAGATAAAGTATCAGTGTTAATATGGCACGTGCATTTAAATGGCACTATACACATTAATCGGTTGTTCACAGTATCGAGGAGTCGTTAACAGCTGAGTCAACGAATATCTGTCGGACCGACCGATCTATGAGAGGGCTCCAATTTAAAAGTTTACCTCATTAAAAACGGGTGATTTTCTGATCGACAGCAATGTTTGTATTTTTTTTTTATTGTGCTAAAGATTGAGAGACTTCAAGTTTACATGGTTAGTAAAACAATTTACAAATGATTTGACACCTTAATTTGACACTCAAGTTATTAAATATATTTTTTAAAAATAGTCTGAACACGACATTACAATAACGGTTAAATAAATTAAAGAAACATTCATACACATTTGTAACAAAAGATTGTAAGTTAACATTAAATAATGCCTGTAATGAAAGTTTTTGTTACATAGATATAGCATGAGCGACATTTCTTTGGTTTGTAGGAAATGATTATGTATAACCTAAAATATAAATATCGAACACTATTTTAAGTTCGGTATGACTCACCTAAGTGCGTTAACTGTATCGATTATATTATATATTTCTTACTAACATTCAATATTTTACGTATCTTCATGGCTGTGTAGTTTACAACACTTGACGTTTATAAAGAAAACATTGTCCTCGCTATTAAAGATATTCGCTATACAATTTCAATCCGTTTGTATTCGAGCTACTTTTACCGTAATAATCTATGCGTATACCCGGTTGAGATGCTTGGTAAAACAGGCATGAATATATCTTGTCACTTTTATGCCAGACAATATAAAAGTGCTTGAGTTTTCAAACTATGCCGAACGATTATAGGTATGTCGAGGTGTTGAAATATGTAAATAAAACCGCCGTTATCAGAATAAGAGCAGAAACTTCGTCCGATTGCTAGGCATGCTAGGAAAAAATAGTATTCTAACGCCTTTCTATCTTGTGAAACGGGGAACAGCCAATAATATGGAACAAGGTTCAATACAGGCCCCGCACTATTAAGGTAGATGGAGATCGCTTCTCCCGCACTATTGACCTGTCTAGACGGCTTTGTATTACTAATTCTGTACTCTGTGATACGACGTTGGCTATTCCAGTAAAAAGAACTTAGGTAAACACGATTTGCTGAATATATAGTGAGTCTGACGGAATGGCTTAAAAACATCAATGTAATCGCCAATACACACCTTAAAATGGGTAAGTCTTTTAAGAAATCACAAAATAGTTTTTCCATGATCAACTATGTATTGTCATAGCATCTGCAGAATGTGGCAAGCGACGGCTATGTAATAAATAGATGTTAAACATATACTACATGAAGACGATAGATAAGTTCCATTTTCGTTTGAGACACGTTTGATACAAATCTGGGACATAAGGTAAAATGCCCGATCGCAGAATTTGACAGATTCTTGAAACTCTCCAAAAATAATGCAGCTTGGTTTTAGTAGGGCTTCTTACTCTTTATAAAGAACAATATATTTTAAGCTCTCAAGCATCTCTACCGGTTATTTGTGGTATCTATTTAGACATAAACAACGGTATTTAGTGGGTGTACAGGTAAAAGGTGAAGCTTACAAATAAATATCAGTCCTGAATCTACGGTGCACCACGAGACAACTAGTGCACTCAGGTTTGCGTGCTGACTCCATATACGACATTCTTAGGTTATTTTTACTTTAAATTAGGAATGCATTTACAAGGTGCAAGGGTACCACAGACGTTCAAAACTTTAACAGGCACCGAATATGACAGATAATCTAAAATCAAATGACGGATGTATTTATCATTCTAGTATTCACTTCTGTCTTTCCCAGTCCCCTTCCATCACCTAAGATCTGAATCCAAGGACCTTGATGCAAACTTTTAAAACCGGCCTATTTTTATGTTATTTCGAAATTTGATACTTCAGAACAGTTGCAGCTAGTTAGGAATTTAACAGAACAATTACAGGTAGTTAGAACTGCAGTTAATTGGTTAGGAATAAATTATTATTCGTCTTTTAAAATCAGTTAACATTTTTAAAACAAAACAGTCCTGACATATGGTTATAAGATTAATCCATTATTCTTTGTTTAAAGTCACAATGCAAATAAAAATAAAAACATCCTGAAAAATAATGGTTCCAAAATTAAGGTCCCAGATTAGATTAAGATTCGAATTCAGTTCCATTTCAAAGTCTTTTCAGGTAAAACGAAAGATCGCCGTCTATGGAGTTAGCCCCTGTTGCCACCGTTGACTCCAGTGCAACATAATGTACACAAGCCGACACACGTTGTGTAAGACATTTGGGTCGTCTTCGTCACAGCCATATTATTTATTAAATATTCGTGTAAAAGAGCAGTATTGTGCAGTCTTTCACTGTAACCCTGTAACCACTGATAGTGGGGGCTACGGGGCCTTTAGTAATGGTCCAACTTCGATTACATTCGCCAACAATATTTATATTTTTACCATAAATGCGCATTTTTTACGCTCATCAATATTTGAGGTTAATTATTTATGGAAGTTGACCATGATATAAATGTTAAATATGACAATGTTTTTTTATGTTACTGGAATTAAGTATTATAATTGATAGAATCCATATTTTGTACGGTACATACAAGGAATAATTGTTTTTAAGAAAAATAAAGTTTTACTCGCATCACAATACACCTTTGGTTGCTCGCCACTGTGTCCGTCCATTCTTGAATCATTTACAATATTATATGCACTCTTAATATAAATATCTATATATAAAATCCGTCCGATTCGTCAACTGTGTGTCGGAATGTGTACATAGCAATTGAGAAATTAAGTAAGTAATACTGACTATTAATTTAATAAATTCAGTTTACACCAAACCACGTAAATTCGTATTTTTATTTAATAGCTTCACGGATCCTTACACTTTCGAAATACAATAATGTAATTAATTACGTTTTATTACTCGTATTGTATTATAGTGTTTACCAGGTAAGTTAGCCTATTATTACATTTACATAGACTAGGAGCTTGCAAGTGAAATAAAATAAAATTATAAGTGATGACATTACACATACCCATGATAATTATTCATTATTTTTCGTTGGTAAATATTAAAAATCCTAAATATTTTCGTCTTAATTTCTCAATCGCATCTCCTATAAAGCTAGTAATAACCGCACGCGGTCGCATTTTTACGATTTACCTCATTAATTCTATACACATAAAAATATTAAATCAGAATGTTTTAACTAGAATTATAATAATAATGTGCGTAACGTACCGTAACACCATAGACTCACTATTAGCTGTACAAACGAATTGCCACTCAATATACTAGGGAAAATGGAACACCATGGAGACCACTCCCATGACACTACGTTCAAGTACAAAGATGTAGGTTTCAGATGTATATACCGAAAACAATTCAACAGCTCAAGCCTACATCTCTCGTCATCTTTCTCTCATCACGAAACACACCTCAGTATGTAGTTTTCCATAAAATAAATAGTACAATCTTAATCGTCACATCGCCTGTTAAATAGTCCCCATAAATATACCATAGTTATGTACGTATTCCATCTAAATATTCCCATTATATTAGCTGAGTTTGAAATCTTCACATGTACAGGAAAAATCTATTTACCAAAAAAAAAACATAACACATAATTTATGGATTGAACAGTGTGAAATTTGTGTTTCTGCAACTTTGGCGTTCTCCATTCCAGTCTACATACTTCATAAAAAGTGGCCAAAGAGTTCAAATTCAATAAATTACCGTTAAGATTACAATCGCAGAAAAAATTCGAAGATAATTTTGAGTGTATTTTTTAATTTACATAATTAATTTCCACAACAGACAATAAGAATACTTCACATACTTCCTGGTCTATAAAACGAACCTCAATATATAATCAAGGAACTCCTTCGTAAAACTCAGCCACATGCTTTAAGATATTCGCTTCCTAAAATTCATAGCGAGAGCAATTTTAGAAATTAATTAATTTTAAGACAAGTCACAATATCAAACCTTAGAACCAAATGAATTACGATTACAATGCATCAAAACATCAAAATCGGAACGTAAATCGGTTCATGAAAATTTATTAGTTATTCAGTTTTATATTTCTAGTGATTTAAAAACAGTTCCGTTACCAATTGATACTTTCAAATAAATAAACTACAATCTGAACAAGGTTAAACAAATGGCGTCTTGCCTGTAATTATATTTCGTCTGCGGTTTAAGATATATTTAAATGTAAATAATATATGTAAGAGATAGAGAAATGATAGGATAACTCAATGTATGTATATATTCAGATATAGTTTTTCATGAACCGCACCAAACACTTCGATATACAAAAATATAAACGAATAGCACGTAAAATACACAGAGGCATCACACACCATATTGTATACAACACGCTTGTCGATGCTGAACAAAACGCCACGCCGAAAGTACTCCGTCCCTCAATAATGCAGGTATTCCTCACATATCCAGTAATAATTTAATAATAATAATCGTTAATATTACATCTTAAATAACTATACAATTTATGAGACCCCGTCGGGGTTTAAAACTCATTAAATTTCTTCATATCATACAATTAGTTCGTGAATCACTCACGTATCGGTACTATACAAAAATTAAAAACATTATGCTACGATACCATAGAGCTATTTAGTACAAGAATCGACTTACAACTACCAGATACCCATTGGCACGATGACGAGATGCGATGACGGGATAATCGTATTTTAGTTACAACCTCTTTCATAACATTCAATTTATTAATTAATATAATTCATTATATCTATTCATATACTGTTATGTGCTCTCCCTGAACCTTTGCCTCAGCTGATTTAAAACGACCGACCCACCTGACGAGCTACGCGTGCAGTGCTAGCGCTTAACAAATCGCCGTGTTTTATTTAATATCGCTTGTAGCAAGTCAGTCCCTCGTCTTTGTATCCAATCATACGCAATCCCTTTAAAATTACAATCCATCACAACAACGGACGACCGCCGCTAGTGTCGCACAAATCGCGAATACATAACTCATGAGCAAATCACCTGCCTTAGCCAGTAGATTACGTACTATACCGATACCACGTGTATAATAAACTAATGTCACTATATTTATTGTTTATTTATTCATTTTTGTCTACGTTAATTGTGGTGTTATTTTCTTTAGACCTTGTCGAGACGATAGAGAATGCTTCGCATGAAATATACTCTTGAGATTCAAAAGATTTAGGCCAACAAATGTCATATAGATTATTACGCAATTATAATGAATAAAAAAATTAACAATGACTTTTAGAAAACAAAACAATGGCCAAATTGCATGAAACGACTGTAATCGAAAGTGACGGGCTTCTGAAGCGTGACACCACGTATCGCTAAAACGTGTATATTTTATTATTTACCTAAGAACGTTGACAATGTACTCAATGATATAATTATATT
>DWON01005868.1:0-14466 GCA_018251015.1 Phocides pigmalion okeechobee
ACTTCAGGTAGCATGCTTGCTCGTTTGCTACTCTTCTCATATAAAAAAAAAAATAAAAAAAATAGGTAGGACCTGATATGACCAGACGTGAGCAAACTCGTTTACTACGGTGTCTTATCTATCACCTCCGAGGTAACATCTCTAATATATTTACCTCTTTACCCCTTAAATAGGCACCGAGAACCACAACAGCTGAACATGAAAACAAAACAAAGCGTACTTTCTAAACGAAGACTTTCTCTGAACGAAGTTCGGCATGGCTGATATCTGCCCTTTATTAATAACAATTAATCACTGATTGCTTTTGTATACTATCAAACACTTTATTATGCTTATCGAAACATAAAAGAATTTGACAATGTCACGTCTAAAACGATGATATTTTCTACAAAAATAATCTTTCTTCTTATTTTTATATGACAAGAGTAACAAACGACTATTGTGTCATCTCAACTGTTGTTAAGGTGGTCGGTAAGGTTCATGGAGATGCACATCTAACCTTAAACTGGATCGTAGATAAATTGCTACTTCTGAGGACTAAACGGTCTCCTCGCTTCTAAGTATAGCCGGTAACTCACCTGTACAACCGAAAACAGAGTTACTTCAGAGATTATTATGAGGACGATGGTTATACCGCTCCGGTCAAACTAGTTCTATCGCCTATTGAAATGTATAGTCTAAAAATAGCTACGTACTCACAATAATTCTAGAATAATATTCTATATTATAGAAAAATCCTCTATGTGATGACATTTAACAAATAGAGGCGTGGGCGTCAGTACACATGTGCTATACATGGACGGACACTTCGGCTGAAACGGATCTTATCTCTTTCTAACATACATATACGAACATTGCAAATATTATTTATATTCTTAATATATTTTATCTTGTTATTACCAAATACATGAATATATACGATTAGTGTCAGGGTGCAGTCGAGTTATTTCGATGTTCATAGACATACGTGAGAAATTAACGCCTCTATAGAATTACATTGTGTGGACGTTGTGTTACTAACGAATGGCAAACAAGTGATAATACTATTGCGGTTCCCTCAAGGTCGGATTGTTGTGCCGTAAGATAAACAAAGCAATAAATAATAATCAAACAGGAATCGTTAACTTGTTACTGCTTTATACATCTGACATATGCTCATTGTATTAAAGTTGAAAATAATTTGAAATTTAAACAAATATATTATTTTTAAAATCAGTAACTAACAACGAGGGGGGTTTATACCTCCTATGTCGGTTAAAATAATTTGAATCTAAACAAAAACGTTATTTATAAAATTAGTAACAACAAGGAGTATACCTAATATCGATTACAAGATCAATTCTCTATTGCATGCCATTTTAAAGGTACAATGATTTTATACCGTGTTACCTTTTTATTCTGCAGTTCACGTGATGTTATAAAGTCAATAGTCGCTGCAACCCACGGAGACATCCACATACAAACTCATAAGGGCTGAAGTCTTATCTCAGGCCGTCCGTAGACGCGTTAATACTCTACAAACGAAATACAAGAGATGCTTCGCGGTGTTACGAGAGCGGCTGAGTTACCTCCACGGTCTGATTATAGTTTCTTCAATTCCTAAATAAATGTAACTACCCAATTAACGAATATCCATAACATGTTACTTGTTATGTACGTGCAAGATGTGGAATGAACACCCTCCTGAGGTGTTCCCTGAACGCTATGACAGGCTTTTAACCTACAATAAGAGCTCTCTTTCAAAGCCGGTAATGCATTGGCGACTCTTCTGGTTTTGCAAATGTTATTAGGCTACGGTGACTTCTTTACATACATACACACACACACACACACACATAAACACACACACTCAAATACATATATGTATATAATTGATGCCTTTTTTACTATTCAAAGTTATAATCGATACTCTACTAAACCTACAGAGAGAACGTATCGCAGTCGTCACGAGCTTTGGATGCGATGTTTCGACACCAACTCCTTGACCGATCACATTATTAAGTTTCTTAATCCGCTAGAGATCGAAAACACCAATTTAATAAAATGTAAGACACTCATAAATCATTGTGTGGCCTTGCAACATTAATTTCTTTACGCGCTATTTACTGAAGCGAATGAGTGAGGTGTTGGTTGTACGTGTTCCTTCGATTTATTCCACGCTTTGGCCTTCGTTAGCTAAAAGCAATCGTTGCAAAGTGATGGTTATGGCTAATTATGCTTTATTATATCATTATTAATTTTCGCTTTACTTCCATCATATATTTACATTTATTGCCTACGATTAATGATAATTTGTGTGCATTTCATGTGCAAATTGATAAACGTAGCTAGAGTGTCGGATAAAATTCTATACAATATATATGCGTCGGTATGTTTATTGGTGCGCTATATCAACAAATAATGAATACAATGTGGCTTTACAATACGTTTACATAGTAAATGTTACGGACAAACTACTGTAGTGTTCTAAATGTCGATTGCCATTGACACCGGAATCTTATTCAAACTTCTTATCATTTGCTCTTATACGTAAAATATATCGAAATTGATTGATGACGGATAGCTATTTTCAAGACTGTACATGTGGCACTTTTAAGTACAATTATTGTGAAAGTGTTGTATGCAAATATGACAGAAAAATTGACTTATATAACTATGCAAGAAACACGATGCTAATCTAAATTTCACAGAATATGTAACAATCAGTCTTTGTCTATTCTGGCCACGGTGGTGGCTATTTGTAACGCTATGTACCTCCCTACTATCTAGTGCGAGTGAACACGTTACACGGCGTTATTTAAATAGGCATTAAGAAGTAGGTTATAATTTCTTATTTATTACAACATACTCGCTTCACTGGCGTTACCGGGCAAGCCATATGGGAGATACGTAAAATATGAATGGAAGATCTTCAGGCACGACGAACAAAGTAAGAGGTCTTGACTCACCCAATGAAATTCTTAATGAAGCAGTATACTGCGAATAGGGTTGCATCGTTGAGGCCGAGGTCCGGCTTGATCCTGGGCAAGGCGACCGGCGTGGAGGCGGCGTCGGCCGGCGGGCCGCGCACCTCCGGCGTGGCCGCGCTCATGGCGGTCGCGGCGCGCGGCCGCGTGCCGGACGCGTGCGGAGCGATCGTGGGGCCGAATCAGCGCCGCGCGCACCCGCGCCGCATAACACCACCGGTACCACCGGCGCTCCCGGCCCGTCGCCGGCACCCGAGCGCGCCCGCCTGACGCACACAACGCCCGCGGCGGACCGCTCCGTGTATCGATTGCGACGCCGCGCCTGCGCTCTCAACTACACGCTCCACGCTCTATCCTACGAGCGTTCGGCTTACACGTCCAGCATAAGAAACGCCAAGTAGATCACGAGAAAGAACCACGGACAGAAAAGATACATGCAAACTGACATCGTGCTATTGTTGTGTTCCTTAAAATAACAAGTCCCGCTACTGTGTTCAGTGATGAACGGCGTGCGTAAGTCTTCGTATGCACGTGCAGATCGCGCGTGCGTCTAGCTGCGCGGCGGCACTCTGACTGGACGCGCTCGCGCAGCGTGCTCGCCGCCCGGTGTCCTACACACAGCGCTATCTATACTACTATACACACCGAACGCACTGCACACCTTGATTTACATGCTGGAGATGCGATAGCCTTAGTTCCATACAAGGGAACTTCCAAACTTTCTTCCAGATAATGCACGATAGCTCGAACCGTGTGAAGCCGAAATAATTGTGTAACGAATATGGAAGATCGTGATAAATTTGAGTTAAGATATAACAACGTTTTCAAAATATAATATAAAAAGAGAAATATTTATTTCCAAGAGATAGAAACGATTCCATAAAATGTACACTCAAAATATAAAATCCTCACCGAAACTGTCTACTAAAGGTAAAAATAATAGTAGATACAAGTTCAATGTAAGAACTTTTGGCAGTGACAATTTCACCGAAATTCGCATCTGTATTGTGCCAGTCAATTTGTCAAAAACGTGAAATACCTCGCATGTTTGCCATTATTTCTTTCAAGGCGAAGTTGCTTATCAGTATCTAAGTCATGATTTGATTGATAACTGTAATTTAGAATTGCCACGAATAGTACTACAAAGTGAAGTTAACAACAATGACAGTTTGATAAGGTCGTATTTGGCAATGACTCAATGTCACAAAAACTATAGTTATCTTGCAAAATTATTGCAGTATCAAAATTATCTATTGCTTTAATGAAGGAAACGATAACAACGTGCATTGTTATTAACTCGTATGTAAGCTGATCCCCTAAATATCGGAGGCACGGTCAATGTCCTCGTGTCGGAGTCTATCGCGGCGTTCCGACAAGTGATCGTGATGAAAAAAACACTCTCCACCTTCTATCGTAGCCGTGGCGAAATGACGCAAATATTTTTTACTACGAAAGTAACTAATGCCTGAAATTCGTCTATTGAACTCTAGTCATATGTACTGTTTTTCTCGTAACAAATTATAAGTGAGAAAGGTAGATTCGATTAGTAATACGTAAAAACGTACGTTGAATTAAGAGCTGTGGATTTTGTAATAAAATAAATAAATAAAATAAAAACATATGAGTAGCATCAATTTGTTTTAATATCCTATAATTAGTTTAATTTTATAAAGGGCCACAAGGATAGATTTACGTATAAAGTAGCAGATGATAATTATAAATAACTTTAACGTGGAGCATTCATATTCGTCTGTTCCGAGTAAAAGTTTTCTCGGCCCATAAACAAAGATGCATTGATGCCAGAAAACGTCTAGAAACAACAAAAGAAAGGCACAGATCAAATCGAGCGGGCCCGAGCGGAAGCCAAAGCCGTCGGCCATCGCTTGGAGACATTAGAGCGGTAAATGTCAACGCCACTCGAGTGTCTCTTGATCTTATTGTCGAACACGAAGGACGATAACGTTGGCCACGTTTCTCGGAACATGCAACTTCCCGGCGGAGTCCTGGCCGGCTTCCCAGAAGTGCACGCGGCAGATGCTACGGAGCATTAGTCAGAGCGATTAGTTTGAGAGCTACGATAGGCAGCGTTGCAATTTCCCAAACGCCTCTCATTTTCGTAATGTTTCGTAAATCTTACATAGAAGTAGTACCAAAATTGAAGTAGTTTTCAATGGAAATATGAGATAGAGAAATCTGTTATACATAATGTTAAGTATTTTTCTATTTGATAATAGAAAGAAGATATTGTAACAAAGTAGTATAAAAACATTGTTGTAGTAAATAATAAACAGGAAGCGGGCGGAACCGATGAAGTGTTAATAATAGGTTTTCCTGTGACACTTTGTCAGAGGTGTTAACGATTAATTTTAATAACCAAACCATTCTGCTTTATTGTTGTATAAATAGATACATTTTTACGACATAGCTTCATCTGATACCTTTGCTTTATTCTGGAACTGGTGTACTTAGACTTAAACACTTTGAAGGATATGGTAGAGTAGAAATATAATGTTTAGGGTAGTAACCGATTTGAAATGTAGGATTTGTAAATTCATTGTTCAATTTAGAAAGTCTGTTTTATTTAGTCGCAAGGATTAATTACAGAATATTCAATGAAGTATCCTTAACGTTCAGTAAAACTATAAACTGGCACTAATATGTCAGTTTATGCAGTTTTTTTGCTTTACATATATTGTTAATAAATTCCTAGGTAAATTGCCATTGTAATAAGTCAAGCAAGTGTACCAGACAAGAAAAGGTTATGCGATATTAACGACTACAAACAATTTAAGATAATTTGAGTTTGAACTAATCTGGTTCATTGTAATTTTGATCTTTGTAACCTTTGCAAAAGTAATTTAAGTGCAACTGGTACTAAGAATCGAAATAACAACGTTGGATATAAGATTGGGACTTCGACATAATCCATACGTTGCAAGTAAACAATTCGTTGCAAATGAAACCCGTAGAACAGTGTTGAAATATTCAATATAAATAATTTAAACATTGGGATGATTCATATCTTTTCTTAAATGAAAAAATTAATAAAATCGTCTGCGTTTTTAAAACACGATACAATGACGGCCAGCGTAGTACAGTGGTAATCTTATCGATTAGACACGCAAAGGATTTTAGGTTCGATTGCTATCGAGCCAGACGTTTAAGGTTCTTTTTTATGTGCAAAGAGTAGCAAACGAGCATGCAAAACACTGATGTTAAGTAGTCGCAGCCCATAGACATCCAATGTACAACCATAAATACGACTGAAATCGTTTCTGAGCTCGAAGGAAGATATGTTGCAACTCCTGAGGAATAAGATGGTTGCCTCGCTACAAAGTGTAGCCGGCAACCGCAACTTTCTAATCGAAATGCTTTAGGGCGGATTATGTGGACAGCGGTGGTACCTTCCCGGTCGAACTATGATTCTCCCACTTTTAAATTAATATTTTATATTTCCGCTCTAGATCTACATATATGTATATTTGCCTTTGCGTTGACACATGACAAAGAAAATCTTGTCTGGTTTGTAACTCTGACTATGAACAGCGAAATAGAGCATCTGAAAGTGAAACTAAAAACTGATTCGTTTTTAAATTAGTGACAGGGAAAATGTAGAAAGCAGAATAATTATACAAGTATTGTGTAAATAATTAGTATACAATATTTTCTCTATTAAGTATGTGTACTAGTTAATACCAGAATTAATTACACGTTTGTTGCACACAAGCATATGTTTACTTACAAAGCAAAATATCCACAAAGTTGCAATCGTGACACAAAATATTATCGAGTTGCAGCAATGCACTATGGTGTCTTTAACACTTCCCTTGCAGTGTATAACAGTGCTGTGTAACAACGGCGTAACGCGCTTCTGACTTGTACACACCTGTGTTGTACACACAAATCTGTATTGATTACCGGCGAACATCGGCTAAACATAGTTTACGTCGGCGCTACAAGACTGGGGGCGGACATTACGTCTATGTAAACGTTGATGGTACAATGTTCCTAAATACAATAATTATGAGAATTGTCAGCGCGTCTTCAACCCAGAAAAATAAGCTCCAGTTTAGTTCCGACTCCCGCAACACTGACCCGATTTAATAAATGGGCGCCGCAGTCAAAGTGTTAAATCGTTCGCGTGCATCGAAAGATTGATGCAATATGACCCAGATGTTATTTCTATGAAACCGTACGCTTCGCAACTAGACTGCGGGGTATCTATATCCAAACTGACGTTTTCCATAAGTTGTCTTTTTAAACGCTTTCATTTAGTTTTAGTTGTCCCTTGTGTGTTCGTGTCGATCCTTTGATTTGTAATTTAGTATACATCTTCAGTTTTGATGACATTACAATTATTTGTATTCAGTATCATTTTGAATTCAAGATAGTCTGTGCCACAAGATGGCGGATATAAACATATTTTTGACAACCTCCCTGATACAGACATCAAAAGAAACGGCTTCATTGTGGATAACAGAAATTTGTACTAATCTGATCAACATTCTAGATTTATAAGGAGTGTAAAATGACGAATGATTTTGGTACCTATTTAATTATTTTTTATCTCTTAGTAAATTTTACTATGTAACGAGTACTAACGACTAATAATTTTTAATTGCCGATATTTCCAGCCAGTTGTATGGCTCGTCGTCATGGCTTAAAATGTTTTAAATGACTGTGTGGGTTTAGCCAACACCACGAGCGACACAACTAGTTCAAAATATCGGCGATAAAAACGTTAATCGTGAGTACCCGTTACATACTAAAATACATAAATCCGTGATGATATTATTTTTAAACCATACCTTAGTAATTTCTTGCATTATTATTATGTTTCTCTATAATGAAACCATCATATTTTTTTTAGTTCTTTCATTTTTATAATGGCAGTGAAAAGCGAGCATGTGTGTAGTCTAGTTAGTGATCACTACTTAAAAATCTGAAGACGACTCCTTATAAAAACGTAGTCGCAATGAAGTCGGTCACGATGATTTCCTACTTTTAAAGATTATAAGGTTCGCTAAAACGAATCTATGTGGAAACAAAAAAAATGCTTCATGTTGTACGTGGAGGCGATACCAACCCGGACGAATTGTGTAAGTTCTGCTCAAGTAAATTACCTATTAAAATGAAATTAAAGGTAGTATGATCTCATTACATTTAATGTTCATGTATTTATGTTCGTACAGTTGGGATGATTCAATAATCCATTATTAATTGCAGTGATATTCGTAGATTTGATACAACTATACTTACCATCAAGTGAAATAACTACGCCATTCATCGATCTTTACGATTCTGCTATAATAACTGCAAGTGAAGTTCTTACGTAAGGCTAGTTAACAAATTAGGTCATTCTATGTAACCTAATAATTTATCACAACAACACCGTCAATAAAATATTGAAAGCATTGCACAAATCTAACTGTACAGAGGCAAATCAAATAGATCACAGAATGCTTAAACTATCTGTTAAAGTTACCATAACTGACGCAAGTAAAGTGTAAATTATATCTATAAACTGCAAATCGTCGATGTCAATCTATTGGAGTACACATATTGCGATAATTGAGTAGTTCTATTGAAACAAAGTTGCTTTCGACTGGATCTTGTGTCATACAAATAATAAACACGTTTTTTTTTGAAGCGTCGAGACTCGAATAATTCTAACTTGGTATCCCCAGCATAGCATTACTTGATACATTCTTTTTTCATATATCGCAAATGTTAAAATATTCAATAAATTAATACTAAAAAAATATAAAATGTAATAACCATAGTTTTGCTTCATCAGGAGAAATATACGACGACAGGGGAGGTACCACCGCCGCCCTCACAATTGCCGTAAAGCATTACTTGTGTTTCGGTTGGAAAAGTACGGTTGCCAGGCACATTTTTAAGCGAGGCGACCATTTTAGTCCTCAGGAGTAACAACGTATCTACGTTCGAGCTCAGATAGGATTTCAGTCATGTCTGTGTTTGTACGTGGATGTCTACGGGCTGCGACTATTCAACATCAGGTGGTATACATGCTAGTTTGCTACTCTTCTCACATACAATAAAAATAAATAATAAAAAAATATTACCTGCATATTCCAAGTCTGTACTAACGACGAGGCTGCCGTGTTTACGCAAGTTTTCACCTGCGAACTAGCCTCCCGATACGTAGCGCAAGTTACGATCATTATTCTTACTACGAGCCAGTTTTCGTAATAAGGCCACACCCCATTTCCTAATGGGATATTGGCTACTTTCAAGTCTCTTCATTGAGAATTAAAATATAACCTTATAAAATTCTGAGTATGCTTGATTTAGAGTAGAGATATTAAGCACGCCACAGTAGAGAAGGTGCCTGTTTATTTATGAATAAATACGAAAATATATTTACAATAATTATGTATCTTACTCTACTTGATTTAGAGTAGCGATATAAAGCACAATTCAGTAGAGTACTTACCTAATTTATAATAAGCAATCAGATTATTTACTAACATAAACAAATATGTGGATGTGTGTTGTATGCTCCTTTGCTACTTTTCTCACATAATAATAATAATAGGCCTCTCCTAAGGCGCGCCACTGAGCCCGGTCTTCGGCTCCACGCATCCAATTACTTCCCGATGCATGGCATAGGTTGTAGCGCTACCTCGCAGGGGAGCGTCTTACTCCCTGTTTGCCTAAACGCGGTCAAAGAACCGTCTACAATGAAATACTCTAAGAGGGTAAAATAGAAGATGAAAAATTGTATGTTTTTTTCTTTTATAGTTTTGCTTAAAATATATATACAAGGTAAAATGAGATCGGCACGATTTATTTGGAATGTATTGTAACGTTCACTTTTACGCGAGCAAAAGCACTGAAAAAGCTAGATTCATATATAATAAATTTAATGCCGTTGAGGTCACTAGGGTTTAGTGCTAATCGTTTAAATCTGAACGGAAAGTCTAATAAACGGTAAAACAATCGATAAAATGCTCGCTAAACCATTAACTTTTATGACAACTATGACATCTATCGTATTAATATTATAAACCCGAAGGTTTGTGAGGATGTATACGTTTGTTAGTGATTCAAGCGGAAACTACCGAACGGATTTTGATTTTTTTAACAATACCATAGTTTATACATCAGAATACCATATAAGTATATAAGTGAGTCGGAAAATTCCTATCCTCTGTAATATATGTTGGTTTGATGAGCATTGCTCAAACCGCTAAAGTTATAAAGATAACCTATGTGCAAAATTATGCAACGTAGAATAGTTTATATTAAATAGTTCTATACACAACATATGATAAAACTCAAATAAAGAAAACGTTTTTATTAAACATGGTTGAGAGTAGTACAACTAGTAAGTACAAACATAAAATAAAAGTCTAAGTGAACCTTATTTGCATGTATTTCTAGAAAACCTCATTTTAATATACGATCATTATCCATAAATATTATTATTATAACATTTGCAAATTCTCAATTAGTGAAACCTAGCTTTTACCCACGCCTTTGGTCGCGCAAAAGTCGATATTACAATATATTCCAATATACCATGCAGCGATCACGTTGTGCTCAGTACAAATTTGGCTATTTTTGTACCAAACGTGGGAGATCTCAGTAAATAGGTGCCTACACAAAATGTCAACACCATCACATGCGTAAAACATGATCACAACAGGTCTAATGCTTATTTGTTATAAGATTTCGAACCATGTAAACCTCGCATAAAGGTCAAATCTTAAAAAAAAATTAAGAACTAATATAAAAATTACATTGAAGCATCTTGGCAGTATGATGTTATATATATGTTCTTCACGCCGATTATGAAGAGCGATCAGTGCTAGGCAGTGAGATGTAAAAAGGATTGCAACAAAGAAATAACATTAGTTGGATTATATTTTACTATGTAACGGGTGCTCACGATTAACGATTTTTAATTGCCGATATTTCGAACCAGTTGCATGGCTCTTCTAGTTATTTAACCATGATCACGAGCTTGGACACTGGTTCGAAATATTGGCTATTAACAATCGTTAATCATGATTAACCGTTACATAGTAAAATGTATGAATTCCGCAAAGATATTTGTTTAAAATCATTATTACGTCGATTGCATATGTCACTTGAAAAGTTGTGATAAATACTTTGCTACTCTTAAGTAATGGTATTGAATGCTTTAAAAGGTAAATCTGCCTTCCATACCCTTCAAACATGAACATAGCAGCACTAAACTGCTGCTGTAAGAAAGAAATAGATGTGATGGTCTTCTAACTTCATCATCAGCCCATTATTGTTTATTACTGAGTAGGAGTCTCTTCGCAGAATGTAAGGGTTTCAAATAAAGTTCATCACACAAGCTAAGTTAGAAAACTTAGACTGCTGCAAAAGGCAATTCTAAAGACTACAGACCTTGGAAAAGTTGTGGAGGTTTCGTTACGATATTATTCTTCATCATTAAAACAAATCAATCATTTCTGCGCACAAAAAGAGATAAACTTCTAAGAATATAAATATTTTTTTTAGTGTTCTGTATTCCATTTTAACTAGCGTACAAAATGTGATATACGAAATATGGTCTTGCAAGTCAAATTGTTATGTAACACGTGATAATTAATTTCTATTATGCACATAACTTCGCAAAATCAGAGGTGCGTGCCAGAGATTCGAACCTTGGACCACACGTGCGAGGATAAAATTTAAACCACTAAGTTATCGTTACTTATTATCTGCTACCTTCAATGTTGACAATTTAACATGGTACTACATTTACTACTAAGTACTATGAAGCATACCAGTATCAAATATACGCGTTGTAAGCAAATATTAGAAAGGTTTGTGGGAAAGAATGTGATTGTTTGACACCTTATCACGCGTTTACATACCGTTGCATGTCGGGTGTCGGGTGACCGATGCCACTAGAGTGCTTGCGTGGCACGAATTTTTTCTTGATTTTTTTTATGTGAGAAGAGTAGCAAACGAGCATGCAAACCACCTCAAGTTTAGTAGTCGCAGCCCAAAGACATCCACGTACAACCACAAACACCACCGAAATCCTATCTAAGCTTGAACGCAGATACGTTGTTGCTCTTGAGGACTAAGACGGTTGCCTCGCTTCAAAGTATAGCCAGCAACCGTACCTCTCCAACCGAAACACTAGTAATATTTTACGGAGGATTATGAGGGCGGCGATGGAACCTCCCCGGTCGAACTATAGTTCTACCTTTATACACACCAATATGTACTAATAGTAAACTATGCAAGACATTATATCGGAAAATATGTATTATATCAAAATACACATATATGTGTAAATTTTATTATGTATTAATTCATATATATATAATTATTTAGTTTATTATAAGTAAGAATAATTTGCTTTTTCTGTTTTAACTTTAATTTTAACATCTGCCGCAAATTTTATGCATCCACCCAGGATCGACTGGCAGAGAATGCTCTCAGGCATTAAGTTTGCCCTTTTGTAACATTTCTCTTTAAGAGATGACACAATAAGTCATTAAATAAATAAATAAATAACTACATACACTTAGTATATTAAAATGAAATTTACATACAATTTTAAACACAAAAACCACTTATTGAACAATGCTGTTTAAACCACATTTTATATGCGTCGTAACGTGATGTAGCGCAAAGCCTTGTTTAATAAATGGCACGCCAATTTCAAGTACATTTTTTCGTATGTAGGCGTTTAACCAAAATAAAAACAATATCGTTATAATATTGGTATATATAACAATTTATTACTTTCATTGTTATAAAAGAAACTTTCAAGATTTTTATTCATTATACTTTCCCTTTTTATTACACTTTGAAATCGTCGAGATTTTTCAAAATATATATTTATTTCCGGTATTAAGGTGTCGTCATTATTCCAGAAAAGAAAATTCAAAATTAAAAATGCCCATAAGAACATATATGTATTTCTTTATATAAGAAGAGTAGGAAACGCGCGTACAAGCTCTCTGATGTTAAATTGTCCTTGCAGAATTGGCATCTACATCCAACCCCAAACCGAACTGATCCTATATCGTACATACGTACAATGCTATTCTTGAGTTAGTCCATATTCGCTTCGCTTGTAAGTAAAGCTGGTAACCACATCTCTCCAATCGAAACATAAGATTTGAATCATCGCGGATAACAAGGGCGGCGTTGATACCTCCTTGGCCGAACTAAGGTTCTACTACAGTTCAAAAAATATTCTTCCCCTAATTGGTGACACATGATGTATAATGCCAATAAGGCGCTCAAAGGCGATGTACTCATTTTACATTGACATTCATTAACTCTATGTGAATCCCTTACAATAAAATATTTCAATATGAATTTGAATATAATGTATGTATTCGTATATTGTCAAACCAATGTAAGTAGGCTTCAAGGCATACGCAGTACGTGTATCTACGTTCTATCGGCTTGGAATGTGACGACGAATTGTTCCACATGTTATCACGATTCCGATATCCAATTACAAAAGCATACTTTGCAGTATAGAGTATATTACTAAAGTGTTGAATAGATTATTCTAGAAGGGTATATATTTGCCACACTCGTTACAAACCTCAAATAGATATCAAGTGTTTTGCATACAAATATTTCGCTTTTCATTGTTGCTAGGTATTTTGCTTACATTGTGAGTATAATGTAGAGAAGTGTTATGCGTGACTAAGAGTAACGATAAGACGGTTGTATATAAAATTGTACTGTTATGGTCGAATTGGTATAGAATAAATGTTTTGAGCAAAAGATATGATGATATATCTACATATATTTAGACATACAAATCCGTGGTACGGTACCTATATATTTTTACTGTCCTCACTTTTTCCTATATTCATCACTATGAATGAAATGAATTGCATGCACTCATGCATTGATATATATGTATGTACTTTCATACACGGTGGTAGCGGTTTGTTGCGAAGGAATTTATGTTAAGTGTTTGAAGAAATTATAATTGAGCACATATTCGATTCAAATACGATTTTTACAGACAGCTGAACTATCATTCGGTCGGGAAGTACTGCAAAATCTTATGTCCGCCCTGAATCGATTTATTTCGGTTGTCGAGTTGTAGTTACCTTACACTTAGGTACCAGTAGGGCGACCATCTTATTTCCCAGGAGTAACGACGTAGATCTACATTTACGTTGCTACTGTTTAGGTCACTCTGTGCCTATGGCATAGAGTCCTCTCTGTGCGAATTTTATTCTATATAATTCTAATAGTATTTGAATAAAATGACAGTGACATACTGAATGAAGACATGAAAAATATAAGAGAACAGACACAATCCTTTTATTTTTTTTATTATGAAAGTGTAAGAAACGGGCATGTAGGCCACCTGATGTTAAGCGGTCACTGCAGCCCATAAACAACCACGTCCTATCTCAAATAGAACAGACGTTCTATTTAAGGATGGACGCGGATGCGTTCATACTCTTGAGGACTAAGATGGTCGCCTCCAATAATGTGTATCCGG
>DWON01005869.1:0-14466 GCA_018251015.1 Phocides pigmalion okeechobee
GCATAGGTAGACAGATATAAGTATTTTTTTACTAATAAGTAATTTTTAGATAACCATAGCTAAATGCTGTATAGAATATAAATCGTAGACGATTTCGCTTTGAAACAAATACAAACATTATATCAAGATTAGATCGTTAGTCCTCATTAGCACTCGTTGAGAACGCCACCGGAACGCGGTACGTGCCGAGCGCGCGCACGCCCAGATAATGCCCTGTTTGCTGATTTGAACATAATTTGCCGCTTGCCGCCAATCCGCTGATAACCGATGAGTCCTAATTGCTTCAAATCCACGTAGCTATTGGTCTTAACATTTTTAGTTATGACGTATTAATCTAAAGATTTTTATTTATGGCGTACTCTCTAAAAAAATAGATTAACTTAAAACCGAGAGAGTATGGTATCCTTTCAGTTATATTGTATATTCGTTTCGATAACACGTGGCGAAGCACTCACTCGGGTTGCTACACAAAGGCCTTGGTTTCAAACCCTGGCCAGTCAATAGTTAATTATACCTTGGCGAAGTCAACCAACTTAACTGCGTGTATTTAATCCTTGAGTGGATGGCTCCACCACCATTATTTATTATAGTTTTGTACCTTCTATCAAT
Organism: Phocides pigmalion okeechobee; assembly: GCA_018251015.1. Classification (NCBI taxonomy): domain Eukaryota; kingdom Metazoa; phylum Arthropoda; class Insecta; order Lepidoptera; family Hesperiidae; genus Phocides; species Phocides pigmalion. The sequence continues at coordinate 610 of DWON01005869.1, forward strand.
GCGCGGTAAGCGTGTACTGCGCTCCTCTGAAACTGTATAAGCTAAACTTTGGTGCTAAATGTACAGTATATTACGTACGTTCCTACCTACCTATCAAGATATTTTGAAAATATATCCTTGGGACAATAATATGAACACAATCCTATTATTTTTTATTGCCCACATTCACATTTCATAATATAATATATCTGCAATTATTCGGTGCACTTAATCAAACAATTTCATCAAGTGGGTACTTCATTATAACAATCAAATTACTTCTATTCCATGCGATGACAACAAAGTGTTGTAAAACGAATGGCAATACTCGTAAACGTGTAATCCGGTTGGTCGTAAAACGCGTAAAAATATAATTCCGCGGCGCCGCGCCCCGCGTAATTATGGGCTCGCAATCAACGCGCGTAATGATTACGCGATGTACCCGGCATCTTCACACGCCCCAAGTTTCTTGTAAACCACGCAAGACAGAAATACCAAGCCGAAGCTATGTTACTCCGCACACTTATAAGATTACGTACTCGTGATCAACGTGCGTAATTTATTACACGAAGTATACGGCATCTTCACACATTCTGAAAACCACGAAAAAGCGAAGTATTGAGCCGATATTACGGAACTCCACACAGTTATAATATTACTCGAAGTATCCAGATCGCCACATTCTGCATGTTTCCTTTAAGCCAGGAAAAGAAAATGTGTTTAATTGTGTTTGATGTGTTGATGTCTTAGAACAGTATAACCGAGGAGCTACAACCTCCCTTATAATCCGTCGTGAAACGGTTGAGAGATATAGTTACCAGATATACCTACAAACATTGCGAATCTTATAATCCAGAGCTCCGAATCTCTTGTCGAAGAGCGACCAAAACGCATTTAATATGAAGACTCTCTAAATTCGTAAACCGCGGTTTACTTCCGAACCTTAAGTGTCATTAGAATATCGCCCAATTGCTCCCGAAGGCGCATTTTTAAAGCCGTACACGCATTAATGTCCAAAGTTTAGATTGAAATTTGATCCTCGCCATTACGCCGTAGTCTCAATGCTACGTAACAATTTTTAAAATGGATAGATGTAATTGTAATTGCGAAGTTCTCATCGGGCATATATGTATGTAGATACATTTGTTAGAATCTGGTTAATATTTATTTTTGTTTCAATTTCATGTTCACAAAAAAAATGTAGCCCTGTTATAACAATATGGCCATTTTTTCAATCACATTTAAGCTAAAACTTTAATTTGAAACCACTCCGTGTGTAATTTTAATCTGATATCATCGTGAAATTTAATAAAATGAATTATAATTTAAACGGTTTATTTCATTTGTAAGGATTAATAAGATTAAATATGTTACTATTTAACCGGTAACCACGATTAACCCTTTTTTAATTTCCCTGATATATGTGAGTACCCGTTACACCCATGAAACTTATTAAACAATAAAAATTTAATAAATTGTTCCAATTGTAATACATTTCGTTTTCGTAACAGTTATCGTCGCTGGCAATAATATTTGCCTTCATTACGGTAAAGGTGTCATTATTTACCGATAATTGGGACAAATATTGTGTTAAGCGCTGCTCTCCTTAGCCATTAGGGTGTTTGCGTATTAGATAATTATAGAATAGTACTGTTTGACTGTTTGTACAAAGGTGAAGTGATAAGAACTGGAACTGACGAAGTATACGAGTATTTATATAAACAATGTCATACATAAGTTTTGTTCACAAAATCGGTTTGCGCGTTGATTTCTTCCACGTACTTGATGTGAAACGAGCTTCCTCCTGAGCTATCAGCCTCCTGAGCTCCTGTGCTGGCGTTCAGGGGGACGCTATTACTTCTATGATGATGCCAATGTTCAGAAGCGACGATGCTTGATGAAAAACACTAAGTCTATGTATATGTGTAATTGTATGTATGTACTAAGTATATGTGTGATGATATGTAGGTGTGTCGTAATTCCTGAGGACCACGGTACGTATACCAGACAAATTAGCTACTAACGTTGCTAATGAGTTAGTAAATATTCAGAGAGTACATGTCACTATATCATAAAATCCGCCATTCATTACATGCAGCTGTAAATTAATAAGCGTCAGTGAAAATGCTTTAATTTTACTTGCAAGAAGTTTGATGTTCTAAATCAGTTTAGCAGACGAGTGGAGCGAAACAAACTGGTATAAAATTCCGCTTTATAGTTCAAAACACCAGCACATATGGACGAGACTCGGAGCAATCCGACATACATAAACCCGGCGCTTGAGCGGACAGATCACCGAGACGATACTCGGGCAATAATCCGTTTACTTTTATCTCTACTCCTTGTCACTGACAATTTTTCAAATACACTCACAACCGATTTTAAAGCTATACACATAGAGTTCAATTTCGTTCATCAAATGCGCGCAGGTATCGCTGCGACTGTCCGTCAAGGAGGTTAGTACCTGAAGGATATAAAGACGTCCGCAGCCTCAGGGGAGAAATGCAAATATCTGAAGAGCCTTATTCGGTTGGGCAGGACAAATAAGCATAGAATAATTTGTTATTAACAAGCAATTTTCTGTTGTAATATTAATGCAATGGATTTTGAATTATTTCAATCTCTTATCAATAAGCGGCAAAATAATGACGAGTAAAAAATATAAATATGCTTTTGGTTTATTATAATTAAGATTATATTTATCTAAGTAGGATGACTGATTAACCTTTAACGCCTAAATCAGCGTTTTCAATGTTTGCTATTCTTTCTTTTTTAATACGAATTATTAGATTGAGTTCTATGTATGTATGTGTGTAACGGATTCTTTGAGCATAATTTTCACCAATTTCCATAAGTCTGATTCATTTGAAACTTTGCACACGTATGAAGGATGGATGAAAATGCAATAATATAAAAAAGAAAATAAATAAGAGTTAAAAAAAAAACTAATAAAACACACTTTTATAAAAAAAAATCCAAGTAAAAAAGCATAAATATGAAAACAATATTGCACTGTAAAAAAAAGCGTAGGCTGCATGGTGTCAATAGATCACTGAAAAAGCACCCCACACGATTTTAATTCTTTTTTTCATATTATTGCATTGTCATTATTAATTAGTCGTATTCCAAAGATTATGTTTATTATGGCAATAATTATCGGTAACACATAAAATATACTATTTCAACTTTATACCGGTAATATACTGCGTTATGGTTTAAAGGGTACAAGAACAACTGTTCATGGTGAAGCAGTCTAATTAGTGTTTAGAAATAGAAATATACATTTAATCTATTTCAGATACCAACATCTTTATATATTTTCTCTATAGGCACTCATTAACTTTATGTAAATATCTGATAATGAAATAAAATATTTGAATTTAATTTATTTTATTTAGGTCTGGTTACAAAATCTAATACAAAAGTTACTGATCGCTTACCATCAGAGGTATCGCATGCTTCTGCAGTACTTCAATAATATTATAAATGTAACATTTCTACTTCAAGAATGATAGTAACTACAAGATCTTGAAGAATCACTGCAACCTGACACATTGTCTTGTACCGCAGAGAAACAAGGAACCAATTTGTCAATGTCCGTAATGATTATACCTTTCTTAAATTATTATGGGAATGTTAACATCACGTTGAAGTGTCATCACATGATTCAATCTCAAAAAGTCGTTTTCCCAAAGAGACAAATTGCAATTCGTCTCCTCGAACTACATGAATGACATAACTATTATGTATTTTATTCAAATTACGAGCTTTTGCCCGTGACTTTGTTTACGTGCTACCTAAATTGACATAAAATACAGATATATACAAACAGTCAAAATGAAAAACATTATTTTGGGATCTCTTGCATATATAAAGGCACCCCATTATGATTTTTTAATTATATTTGCCATGTACATACAGCGATCATTTACAGTTTTATTATATGTATAGATTTAAGCCTTTCTTTGAGCCTTTTCTGGTCCATCGCCCTTATCCTTTCTTTTCCTAACGATCAGCAAATAGAAAACAAAGCGATATAGACAGCGATGCTCCTTTACTGGCAAACCGCTGATTCGGTCGCAGCGGCCGCTTTACGAGGGTACTGTAAAAAGCGCAAACTGTTTGTTTATGCGCGCGGGACAGTGGGCGGCGATTGAAAACCACAAAATAACAAAAATACAGAATCCGCGTCATAACAATAGTGTGGCCAATTTAGAACACTGATTCAGCACTCTTTTGTTCGAAAATTTGAATACAACTAGAGATTTAAAAAGATTTACAATTAAAAAAATAGAAAGTTTCACTAAAACGTACACTTTATTTTTAAGTATAAAATACATATTTGTTTGTCAGCGATGGAATGTTCACAAACTCATTATAATTATTCAATAAGTTTAGGATATACAAATTAGGTTATTAGTAAAGTAATTAAATGAAAGCTAAAAATACGAATAAATATGCCAATAACAGAATTGACTATATCTTACAGTGGAAACTATATACATTTTGTTGTATTATTTTTTTAAACTATGTGTGTAGGTACGGAAGTGCCTTCTGTATTTTCTCTACATTCTAATTTGAAACCCATAAATGAGACCTGCGATTTTACTGCCGACTCTCCCTTTTAGGGCCAAGAAACGCTGCTGTGGTCGAATTGAAAATTATGTTAAGAGTGTCCCTACAACGTATTGTCAGTGCATACGACGGTTTAAAATCAAAGGGCCTTTGTTTTTCTTTAATAAATTGAACAACTTGGGCGACGCACTTAAAATAAGATGCAAATATACTTAATTGTTACATTTTTAAAGTAAAAAATACCTTATGTTATCTATTTCAGTTCTATTGAGTTATAATTCTTACATATAAATATTTTATGCCTATGTTTGTCTATTATGTGCATATTTGTGTATAAATAACTTATTAATTTTGATATTTATAGCTCATTTGCTTATTAAATATTTTGTTTCACGTTTTCATTCAATACTTTCGTTCCTTAACGTTTAAAGTATCAAGATCGCTACGTTTAAAATTAAACTGCTTAAACACGACGATAGTAAATACTCGTAATTACAGAGTAGCTTTAGAAATTTACGAAAGTTTTCGAGAGAGCAAAACCTAGAATCAATTGTAGCCGCTACCGGAAGCGATGGCCGACATTCGTAGAGTCTCCTCTCATATTCAATGCATACAATGGAAAACATGAATGTTAACAAGCAACTTTTGTAGTGCACCAAAGTTATGCTCTTGTAGTTAAGAACACCCTACGGCTCAGCGTCGCTGCGGACAGGACTTGGCAGCCGTTCTTGTTATGCAAGCCACCACTGCCCACTGGCTATTGGACTTGTATAAAATGTGTAAAAATGTTTGTTTAGAATTTGCTTCCTCTTACCAGTTCACACTTTTGATATATTGTGAGTGTTTGGAAAACAACATTTTTGGTACATATATGGGTATGTACGCAAAAATACATATATGTAAATGCAAAAAGACCCGCTTTATGTGTTTGTGGCCGGATCTGCCACTTGATGTCGTGTTGCAAACCGGTAATAGATTATCAAAGGTTGTGACTGATAATTTGTAAGGTCCTTACGACAGAACCCGATACAAAATTAATTCATTTCATTTAAAAAAAAGCTGTGTTTTTTTAATGGTTTTCCCTTTATTACAACTTAAATTACAACAGAACTGTAATGACATAAGTCATCGAAAAATCCTGAAATATACTTTACTCATTTGAAATGATATGCCTGCAGAGGTCATTTGACATCAAATGGCGTGCACGGTCGTTTTCTGCTCTTCCTATATAAAACAACCACTAGGTCGGTCACGCACTTGTCTGCTACTTCCATGCAATAATAATAAACTGTTCGTGTTTCCGAATGCACTACAATATTCAAGGGACGTGTAATCCCAAATTCTATAAAATAGTAGCAAGTTGTACCTAAACAAATTTCCTAAGCGGCGTTTTAAAGCTGAGCTCGCAATTTCCTAGTTTTCGGAAAGAGCGCCCGTTGCCCGACCACATCGCATTGTACGGGGCCCGCAACTCCGACGTTCATTGTTAAATGGCTGCGTCCTTGCGGACTTCGGGAATATTTTGTAGACAACGACAACCACTTTAAAGCATTTTTGTCACGAAAACCGTAATTCCGTTAATCGAAAATGTGTTTTGTAACTTTTCAAAACCAGAATTAATAATAATAATCCTTCAATCGTCATCATTGACCCTATAGGTTCGTAGGTGACCCTGTACATATTGTCTTAAAATGCAGAAAAATTAATATTATATTTATATTATTAAAATAATTAACATATTTATGTGAGAATAAAATATAGGTCTTCTGGTGTTAACACCTAGTCACTGTTCCTTAACATCCATATCCAACCCCAAACAGAAGTGAAGTATATCTGACTCACGTCATAATGACTAAGATGGTCGTCTCGCTTGTTCAGTGACACCAAAAACCTGTCCAACTAAAACTGAGAAGTTGATTCACTGTGGAACGTGATGACAGCTGTGGTACCCCCCCCCCGCTCCTCTCCGGTTGACAACTCCAAGATGGAACAATAGTGCTAACTAACTCCGCGTGTTTGGATTTTAAACTCGGAACCACAATCGTGGAATCCCAAAACTCTGTGTTAAAAAACTTTCTCTTTTAATATCACTAGTTTGCTTGTTAAAGATGGGAGAACTAAAGTTCGACCGGGGAAGTACCACTGCCGGCCCTCATAATCACGGCTGAAAGTATTACTTGTGTTTCGGTTGGAGAGATGCAGTTGCCGACTACACTTTGAAGCAAGGCGACTGACTATCTTAGTCCTCAGGAGTAGCAACATATCTACGTTCGAGTTCAGATAGAATTTCGGTCGTGTTTGTGTTTGTACGTGGATCGTGGATGTCTATGGGCTGCGACTCGTTTGCTACTCTTCTCAAATTAAAAAAATCAATATATAGCAAGTGAACAATTTTTCTTAACCTATATTCTATCCAAAGAAAATATAACAAGAAATAACAAAATCTAATTCTAAGGCAACTCAACTCTTTGGGCCATCCATTAGCTTTAAGATAAACCGGATTTATCGTGCATATATCTATTTGCGCGATTACTTTTATTGCGGGCTGCTATAATAGAAAAACTTGCTGCAATAAGTTATAATCAAGTGACAGTACATAAATTAAGAGGCTGAGGACACTCGAGCAGGGCTGCTATCCGCGACGTCGCCGCAACTGATTTATTGTAATAAACAACACACACACAACCCTATCGCATCGATGCCATAGACTTGAGCACACATAGACACAATCGTATAAAAATATTCAGAAGATGCTAACTGAACTGAACTGCCACGTTTCATCGACGCTGCTAGTGATAAGACGACTGGTTTTATATAGAAATTCATATTTACAATCAGTATTAGCGTACACGGTGCCGTGGTTTATGTAGATCGTACGCGATAGACAAAGTTAAGCTAAATCGGGCGCGGTCGGGGGTTGGATAGGTGATCTTGAATGGTTTGAAAATATTCGACAAGTGACTTTTTTACTAATCTTTGCTCCACCGATCCGAGGAAGACAAAGGAGTATGATCTATGCGATAACTATAGGATTTAACTTCACAACTAGGGGAAGACCCCTAGTTGTGGAGTTAAATCCGCATTCAGCAGTGGGACGTAAGGTTCAAATATAGGATATAAGGATTTAAATATAGGATACATTAAATTAGTTCGGTGTTTGGCGACTAAGGTCAACTTTATTTAAACTTGCCATCAATACAAGTCGCAATGTCTATTTATTGCATAGCGTCTGGCTAATTAAGGCTGTATCGGATGTGTCCACGATACCGCGCTGAGACAGCCGCGCTGATACTATTCGTATCCTCTTACCGAGATCGACAAATTGAAACAGTTCAGATGTGGCATATCAGGCTGTGTGCAACCGTAGTGCTATTTTGTGGAAATATATTGCAACATAACAGGATATCACCGATAATTATTTTTAGTATGAATTTACACTTAAAAACCGACCATTTAAAGCGCATACCAATAAAACTAGGGTGCGATCAAAAACTATTTATTTTCCTGACCATGCTCAAACATGAGGGATATTATAGCTACCAATAAAAATATTCAATATTTTCTCAGAAGCACTAAGTATAGTAAACTATGTATACGTTAACTGCACCTATTTTGGCATGAAAACAATTAAAAACCTCTCTTTATTTCATAACAGGAAGTTTGTTTAAATTTGATAATTTTAACCACAACAAATTACACGTACATGATTAGTAGATATTACATCAATAATTATTTGATTACCTCATTGAATTACCGCATCCACCTAAGACATTCACGGCCGCGTGTCCGCTATCGGCAAGTCAGCGCACATAAATAACGTATGGGCTAATCCGATACCAGTGATTTGTTGGCCTATTTACTTATTTACGTAACCCACTCGCCCCCCCCCCCCACTCCTCACCTCGCCTTGCTTACACCCCTCACGTATCCCCAAGATACTCGATTGATGCAATTTACCATCAAAGTTTGTGCTAACTTTGCTTAATATATTGGTGCTTGTAACCAACATGGAGAGTACAAAAAATATTTTGATGGAGGCGATTTGTTTACGCCTTTGTCGGGTAATTTAGATCCCTGTCTCTGGTTACCTCATCCTTCTCACACCGATCACGTGTGCCCGATATACCGACATTAAGGATGCATGTTTTGATCAAAGTTTATCTCACTGAACTAACTAAATCTAATCAAGTAAAGTTTACGTAGCTATTAAGTCACTATAATAAACTCTTTTTTCAAACATTTATTCCCATGTTTGATCGACGCCGGCGGTAACTAGAGGGCTGGTTCATATCTCGGGCAAAGAATCGTGATCGCTATTCAATGCGGGAACGCGGCTAGCCTTCTTGGCACCATGCCCCATAGGTACAGACTTAATTTAGATTGTTTAGAATAGGTTTATTGTTACTAGTATTAAGCTATGTGTTATTAATAAAATAAACTACTTAAAAATAACCATTGATACTTTACCCGCGTCTGTCAATATTATCACAGCCATTGACTTTTGACCGTCTCACGCTATCACAGATGGCCAAGAGAGTATTCTTAAAATAACACTGAATAACGTATAGAACTTTTAGTATTAATATAGAAAAATTGATACACGGTAGCATTATGGCCTTAGTAGCCTGAAATTAAAAATAGGTTATATTACATACCAGTAAATCATGTTATTTATAATAAAATATGTAAGCTTCTTCACTACGTATCAATTTATTTGTTTACTGCGACATTCTACATATTAAAACCAAGATTAACTAAATTTACTTTATCGTTATATTTTGGGGTCATTACACATTTCCGTGTCATCGGAAACAGACATAACCGGAGCCCAAACAGAGAGGCTGTATATCTTTGATCACCCATCACCTCCTTTAACGCCGATAAAACGGACCCATAAATACCCAATTTATAATATAATAAAATTTATAACCTCCATAATGCTCGCAAACTCCCAATTTAAGGCGAACTCTTATTAACAATTCTCTAAGAGGCACCTATTAGACTGATGTTTTTTTTTCAAGTCGTAAGTGACGTGTAACGTACAACACAAAATCGTCCTTTACGTGCAGCGGTTAAATGCTAAACTCGCGTGAGAGCACGCGGGAATAAAAGTAAATAGTAATGTTCAATAACCATCGACATAAATAGTATTAACAACAATTGATTTACATACAAATTGCTTTAGACAATATTGCTGAAGGAATGGCGCGCGTGACGCGTGCCATAGTGTGTGTGGGGCCACGAAGCCCGCGGGCGACTCGTGATTAATTGCCATGTTGTCTCGAACCGGATGAACGTAGATGTATGGCTCTTATCGAGGGTAATGATAGTGTCTTAGTCTTAATTATTACCGACGTATTTTATTTGACTTCGTTATTTAGGAGCTACTTCTGCATTTGCGTAAGTAACAAGGAAAACTTTATTTATGCAGTAACAACAACATAATGAGTAGCCAAATAACATTTCTCTTGTAATATGCAAATTCAAAGTAAATTAAAGTATAAAATAAATTATCACTTCACAATTTCAGACAAAAAATTAACTATGATCCTAAGACATTATTATTAAGTATCTGTTCAGACACCGTCATGAGCCGATTTTGTTTCATTATTAATCAAAAACTATGTATAATCTATTATTAAACACCCAGGAACTTGAATATTAAAAGCAATATTAAAAATCGCTCGCACGCTGCCTGCGTGGGCCGGCGATAAAGCGCGCAGTTACCCCGACATATGCGGGGTCTCACATTCAAACACGCACACGTCTTGCATATGCAGGCTTCCAACAGAAATAAGAGCACCTGATTGCGTCTCATTGAACCCTGCGCGTTTTATTGCGACTAGAGGAAAGCAAATTACCTTCATCGAATTCCTCATACGAATAAACGAGATTGGAAAATTCCACCATGCAAATGCGGACCCTGGCGTTTTAGTATAACGAACACATTTGAATATGCTCCGATGTTTAGAGTAATCTCGAGCTGATTGCTCCGTTCACTTGGCAAGCGTCACACATTTTTCTAAGGCTTACATGCATAAAACCATCCAGTTTAATAAACCGAATGATATAGTAGATAGTAGCGAACGAGTCGGTGTCCGAACGAGTGGAACGATACGAAATGGCACAACATGTTTTCGTAGATGAGTTGTCGTGTATAATAACGGCATTAACATATTTTGTCGGTGCTGCCGTGAAGCTGAGGAGTCGGTCGCAGTCGCGGAATAGTCGCAATAAATATGGCCGGTCGGACAACGACTGCTCTCTATGCAAATATAATAGGTCCTATCTGGTTGCTCGCTTCGAATAGGTACGTCCACCGCACGACTATTTTATTATTGTGTACTGATTACAAAAAAGGCAAAGTTTTTTAACTTCACAAAGTAAGAACTCAAACTTTTTATTTTATTTTAGAATAAATAAAATATAATAATAATATTCGCAAAATAGAGGATAGTAATATACAATTGTAATCTGGTGTTGCGTTAAATGCTTTATATCGATAAATATAAACAAAATAAATATATATACTGTCATAAAAATGTTTTCCTTGTAGTAGAATTATTGTATTATTTAAATATAAAATATATACTTACCTTCTGATGTAACTTATTACAAAATCTATAAAGCACTATGTCAGTGTATACAGTTTCTTCTGACGCTACCAATCTCATCGCAAAATTTATTTTTTGTTAGTTATCGTACGAGTCCCGGCTACGTATATGTTAATAGGCAGGGACAATAAAAATATACGATAAGACGTTCATGTTTTTTATAAAGGCAATGGCCATAGGGTTAAGCTAGATTAACAGGGAGTTCATTTTCATAAGACATTAAGACGATGACAAGATTGTTGACATGGGGTAATTCAGAGAAAATATGCTACTGTATTGTAGGCTATGATACAGAAAAAGAGATAATAATTCTTGCTTGTTTATTAGGAGTTCTTTACCAGAATACCAAATTAGAATATTATTGTGAATTGGATTTATGCTACAGCCTACTGCCAGCACACAATATGTATCCTCTAATTTTGACAGACATTGGACGTATGCTAACAATAAAGTTAAAGATAGTGTCATCGTCAAATATTGAGTATAATGAACGGGCTTAAAACTTACTACTTAAATTTATTAAAGTTTGTTTTTCCAACCAAAACCATACACGTATGCATAGTCGAGCCACCTTACGCGATATGTAAATTCGTAATATATAAATCTTTTGTAATCTTTGAGCAAAACGCGCTTACATTACGTTACATTACGTTACAAATTCATTACGTAAAACAAATGAATAAACAATACACCCGCGCATAAACAAGTTAAATTCGGTATAAGTGTGGACATTAACGCGTGGCTCGAGCGGACGATAAATCAGTGTGGGGCCATAAATCCGGCGACTCTCCCGCCGGCCACGGCGCCCACTGTCCGCCCACCAACGATCGCGCCTCACAACGCTAGGAATTAGAACATTGCTACAAATAATTATTGACTCCAAGATTTTAACTGTTTTAAATACTGTTTATTATAGTACCAAGTCGATTCTACCCATGGAAAGGCCAGAAGACAGACAGAAGTCTGAACCGTTCTTCAGAATCGAACTTTTCCGTGCATTTTTATATTTTAATACAACCAAATGAATACCTAGGATTCAATCATAACAACCTCTTTAATTATAATGTTTGTGGTGGTCGCACATTTTGACCGAGGAGGTATCACCGCCCTCGTAAATCACCAGCAAACCCGTCGTGGGTATCGGGTTAAGAAGTGCGGTCGCCGGCTACACTTACAAGCGAAGTGACTAACTCAGTGTTCAGGAGAAGCAACGCACCTCTGCAACATGTCACGCAGGACTTAAATCCTGTTAAAGGTTAAGCATAGAGTCTAGAACGTAAAGATAGAACGTAGAGTTAAAAAAAAAACTTTGGAAGACATAGATGCTTTTGAAAAACAAGATCAGCTTTTATCAAACCTTTTAATTTTACTGTAACTCACACAAGGGCGTTATATTTCCGACGATACTGAGCTTTAAACTATACGCGTTCCTTGAACATACTTCCATATCAAAATGTTTTAAGTCTTGGCTATAAATTCCACAACAAACAGATAGGAGATGGTCTTAATATTAATTGTTCCTTGGCCGCGCCAAGACTCCGGGAACCACGCCCTGATTCCTGTCACTTCCGACCTCCTCTCGAACTTAAAATGTACAAACTTAATGGATTGCTCTACCGTTATTTCAGAGTACGGAAATTTAAAAAATAAAAACACCGACACTTAATGTTATGCAACTAGATTTTATATTACCAAGTTTTAACAGATTCATTGCATTTTAATGTGTTACATAAACTATATCACAGACACAAATGACCACGGGCGGTAGTGGTCACATATTGTTATATGGATTTCTGTCCCATGTACAAACTTAAAACATGTATCTAATAATTGGACTAAATGCATTTTTTTTCGCACTGTTCATTGTATAATTTTTTCAGAACATCTACATATTTCTCAAAATGATTTTTATTAATATTAGGTACCTTATTTTAAAAATTCCTGACAGTAAGATTATAATAAAAAGTAATCTACTAACTAATCAATCTTATTTACCTATGTTACATGCATATCTAAACTTTTAATACTTGACCCAAAAAAAAAATACACAAAGTATTACTGACTTGTGAGTACTTACGTAATTATATAATCGAATTAAATCAATTAATCTTCCGCTCAACCCTTATTATTAAATAATCACCTACAAAAAGGGTTTCGAGGACTACATTTATTTTGGCAAAACAACAGTCAACAATGACTACCAACTTTTTAAATTGATAAAATGGGGAAATTGATTAATTACGATTATCCGCATTTAATAAGATAACCATTTTTTTAGGAAACTAAAATCATTATAAAGTGCAAAATTGTCTACGAAGAGTTATATCGCTGTATTAATACAATGATTTGTTTTAAACAAATTAACAAACAAACAAATTAAACGAAAAGAAAATAAAACTTGCAACAAATTTAACGCAACACAGTCTCAACAGTTAGGTTATATTTTTGTGTAATTTAATGTTAAAATGTTGGAATAAAAGGTAAAATCGTATTAATATTTCCAATAACTACTTTTTAATGTATACCATTGGCATGTTTTGAGAGCACATGCTTATAAACAAGATATATTGTACCCGGTCTTCATAATTAAACAATATAAACAAATGTTACTTTAATAAAAAAAACCTTATTTTGATACAGTAAATACATGCAACAGTAAGAACTGTAAAATTAGTAATCATAATTAAAA
>DWON01005870.1:0-14465 GCA_018251015.1 Phocides pigmalion okeechobee
TTTGTATACATCGTGTTTCATTTTGAAAAATAAACTTAAATGTGTTTCTGATATTATTCAGATGTTCCATATTTGTTCCTTTAGTTTTTCTTCCTTCTTTAATTTAGTATATTATAGATATTATATTTTTTATAATAAAACATTATATATGATCAAACGAACTTCTAAAGTGAAATTCGATCGATATAATATGAGTGGTTTCATTTGAAGATATATATCTATCTGTTAATTTATATCCAAAATGACACCAAGAAATATTATTATAAACAACATTTTAAACTAATATCATCGCGGAATTTATACAATTTAGTATGTGACTCACGTTTATCTATTTATTATTGCCGATATGTCGAAACAGTTGCATAGATCATGGTCACTACACTCGCTGAGTTTCAAACATCAGTACCAAAAACCAAAGATCGTTAATCGCGAATACCCAACACATAAAAAAATATATCCTACACTTGATGGATCGACATCTGTCGAAACAAAACAATGACTACACAAAAATAATCATGCTGTATAATATAGTGTGTAACAACTAACAATGTACCGCTAAGTTTTATTCGCTTGCAAAAAACAAGATCAATGTAACACTATATACGCGGTACAATGCGGTACATTTTGTTCTGTTGGAGGCTTTATTTTAATTAGCTATGTAACGAGTTATCAGGAAAGGGACGGAAATCATACATGTTACAAAAATTAACGATCCACGTATTATAAATCGCATGTTTTTATGTGAGAAGAGTAGCAAACGAGCATGCAAACCACCTGATGTTAGGAGTCGCAGCCCATAGACATCCACGTACAACCACAAGTACGACTAAAGTCCTATCTGAGCTCGAACGCAGACACATGGCTACTCCTGAGGACTAACTGGTCGCCTCGCATCAAAGTGTAGCCGACAATTGCACCATTCCAACCGAAACGCAAGTAATGCTTTACGGCGGGTTATGAGAGCGAAGGCAGATTATGTGTAAAAAATAATAATTTGAGAGAAATAAAAGAATTGATTCAACGTAGGGTTTGCCGTTGGTACTTCCCCCTTGTCGCCGAAACCGCAATCTAACCGAAATACATTGCTATAAGAGATTATGAGGGCTGCGATTGTGCCAATCGATTTCTATTTCTACCATCTGTAATTTTACGAATACGAATAATGTGACAACTGATTTTGAGGACTGCGTTTTTAACCCACAATCAAATTGTATTCTCTCTATTTCATTGACACTTTGCTGCCTATTAGAAAAATGCCTAAACCACACATGCTATCAATTCGACGACGATAGACTAATTATCTAATAAAAAATCCGCAGATTACAAGCGTAACTTGCAAAGACTGATCACTCAATCTTACTGTCAGTGTTAATAAAACTTAAATAAAAATCTTGTCTCTAAATATTATAAAACAAAGTCCTCCATCAAGTCTGTCTGTCTGTTCGTGATAAACTAAAAAGTATTGGACGGATTTTCTCACAGTTTTCAACAACAGGTAGAGTGATTCTTGAGGTAGGTTTTGGTGCATAATAAGTTAGGTTTTTTTTTTGTAAATCAAGCTAGAAATTAAATAGTTAAATTCAATGTACTAATTCAGTCGTCGTTCAAAATAGATGGTTCTAATTATTAGTTTTTGCGACTAAGTAACGACTGGATGTTTTTACGAAAGAAAAATAATGCTTTTTTGTAAGAAGAGCAGCAAACGAGTATGCAAACCTCCTGATGTTCAAAGACGGCCACGGACAACCACAAACAGTACTCAGTATCTCAGCTTGAAAGTAGACGCGTTGCTACTCCTGAGGAATAAGATGGTCGCCTCGTTTCAAAGTGTACCAACCGCACCTGCCCAACCGAAACACAAGTAATGCTTTACGGCAGATTATGAGGGCGGCGGTGGTAATTCCCCGGTCGAACTATAGTTCTCCCACCTTTAATCCTGGATGTAATGACTGTGGAGGTAATGACTGAATGTATTTATGAAAGAAAAACAAAGTATAACTCTTACCCGAGCGAAGTTGGGGTGGGTCGCTAGTTATCAATAAAGAGACTCTAACCGTCGATAAATCATCACTGTGAAAAAAATTGAAAGCACAGCCAGAGACGATTAAGCAAAATGTCACATTAACGGTTATAACCGGCGGGCGGCGTGTGCGCATCCATCACGATCTATCGATCACTTATATTGAACGTCGAACGGTTCTAATATAACATTTATTTTCTCTGCAATATATTATACTTGGGTATAACGTTGGTCCTACCTTTGTGTCGCTCTGCATACAGGTCAGCGTTGCGGGAGGCGGCACTAAACTAGAGTTGTATACTTTAGACTGAACCGTTTTGAAAGGTGGGAGAACTATAGTTTGACCAGAGAAGTTCCAACGCCGCCCTCATAATCCGCCGTAAAGCATTACTTGTCTTTCGGTTGAAGAGGTGCGGTTGCCGATTTCATTTAGAAGCGAAGCGACCATCTTAGTCCTTAGGAGTGGCAACGTGTCTACGTTCAAGCTCAGATAAAATTTCGGTCATGTTTGTGGTTGTATCAGGTGGTTTGCATGCTCGTTTGCTACTCTTCTCATATAAAAATATCCTGCCAGGGTCAAGACGGAGGGCTATGTCAGTACTGACTAAAATCACATGCCATTCCGTTTAAGTCCCGGTGGCAGAACCGTGGTCACGGCTAAACCACGGTCTATCCGAACATATCACATAAACTTTTTGTTCCATAAACATTATGTACTTATTGTTATAACGTTTAACATTTTACTATGTAACGGACACAAGATTAATGTTATATGTTAAATGTACAAACTCCGTAATAATATTGATTTAAAATCGATACATGGATTAATACGCAAACGCTCTGTCAACAGTCCAAAAGTTGCTTTATTGCGGATTATGAGAGCAGTGGTACCTCCCCGCTCAAACATGCAACCACTATTAAAAACCACTGATCCATAATCGCATATTCCAATTTCCACGCGTGTGGTCTGCCTACACAAAACGTTTGATACACACTGAGTGATTTATTTTAATGATATATCGCACACTGTTCAAGTGATGTAATATTGTTATGAATTAAACACTATTCTTGACAGTTACTGATGTGAGACAAGCAGTTCTTGGCTAGTTATTCAACGTAATATGTAATATTTATGTTAGACGTGTTTGTGCGTTATTCTTTTTAATTCGGTTGCCGGCTACACTTTGAAGCGAGGCGACCATGTTAGCACGTTACCACTGGACTAGCAACGTATCTACGTTCGAGCTCAGATAGGATTTCGGTCGTGCTTGTGGTCATACGTGGATGTCTATGGGCTGCGACTTCTTAACATCAGGTGGTTTGCATGCTCGTTTGCTACTCTTCTCACATAAAAAAACATTCTTCTGCGTACAGGCAGAGACTGGTTTGAGGCACTTAAACCCTTTCAACGAAAGGGCTAGGCTAGGTGCTAAATCTTGGCAGGGTCCTTATGGTATTTAAATATCTCCCGATAGCTTAAGACTCCTTTTAGGTGCTTCTTACGACAGACAGGAGATACCGTAGTACTATTCTGGTTCAGAACTATAGGGATACCATAAAATCTCTTCTTCTCTTCTCACATAAAAATAAAATAACATAAAGTAAATACCTCGTGAATTATTATTCAGTTAAACTGTGGGGATTTACGTATGCCGCCTTTATAATTTGCCGTAAAGCAGTTCTTGTGTTTCAGTTGGAGAGATGTTGTTGCTACACTTACGAGCGAGAGAACCATATCAATCCTTTACGGCGGATTATGAGGGCGGCGGTGGTACCTCCCCGGTCGAACTATAGTTCTCCCACCTTTAAAGTTATGTTAAAGTAACACACTTATTTAAATGGGCGCGATCGTTATACTGGTAATTGAAAACGGCTCAAATTAAGTGAGAATCTGATACTGCGTATAAATTAACGAACACCATTCTACCTTCCGGACCAATATTTATTCAAGAATATAAAAAAGAGAGTTAATAGGTCATACCAATTATGAAAACACAAGCCTTAACACGCGGCCTCGTCCGCGGAATGTAACTTTATATGCCTACTATGAAATGTAAAGTAAAAAGGGAATATACAAAAATGCTAAAGGCAGTGGCTATTTATTTAAATTTTTGTTTTACTTAAAATGTTAGTTTTTTAATAAAACCGTTAACTTAAATATATGTGTATTTTTTCAAGTTTTTAATTACTTTATTTCGTTACTTAGTTGGTTGTTTCCCATTATGATATAGGTTATTTAGTGCCCCATTATGACAATGTTTATTTTCAACTATAAATATTAAAAACCATTGCTTATATTCAAAATAATATATAAATATCGCATAGCCAATAAAGCAGTCAATGATATTGGCATGTTGTACAAAATTTGAGGCAGGCTGTATCAGTAGTTTCCGCGCGAAAGAAACGCAAACAAATAAAAAACAACGTTTTATTTTATATAATCGTAAGAATAAGGATTGTTTTAAGTAAAAGCGCCTGGGGTGCGTGGAAAGAGCCTCCTCGAGTGGCGTGACATCACATTTTCGCCCGGCGCACCCTGGACAATCAGCCTTCGCCCACCTACGCTGATTGACCAATCTTTCCACGACGGCAGGACTTTCTCCCATTTAGCCTCTAACTCCCCTTACCCCGTACTAATCCTCTCCAATTAACTCCTTAACTGCACCACCCTTTAATAACCAGTCATGCCGACACGAAAGAAGAAGAAGAATGCACTAAGTTTGTTTATTCACAGGGATAATAACTGATATGTAAATTGTTAAAAATAAACTAACCTAACCTAAACTAAACAACGGGTCCACTTTGCCGTCCGTCACATATTAAAGTTCTCACTGATTGTTGACTTTGCATCATTCTCTCGTCGTCTGTCTTCGATTGTGAAGTGAAGTTATTGCATAAAACTAGAGTCTGAAAAGAAATAAAAATATTGTTAATAAGTTTGAAACAAATATTAGAATATTAAATTTTAAAGGTGGGACAACTATTTTTCGACGGGGGTGGTACCACCGCCGCCCTCATAATCCGCATTACTTGTATTTCAGTTGGAGAGGTGCGGTTGCCGGCTGCACTTTGCTCCCCAGTAGAACTATAGTTTTCCCACTTTTAACATGTTTTAATAATAATATTCAATATGAATATACAGCTATTAATTTTATTAATTAATGCATTAAGGACGTACATTTTGATTAAACAACTTAGTGCAAATATTTGACTGGTTTGACTGGATTTAGTATGTAGGTGTTTACTATGTAGAGTGTTTGACAAACTTAATTAGGACCTGAATGTCATTCGCCTGGCCGACGAACCCTTTGCCTGTCAGTATTACTATTTGTGTGACTGTGAAGATGTACTTGTCTTTAATCTAAATTTAGAAACAATGTTGATTGGATCCCATAATGATATACTATGCCTATAATGATGTATCATTGTACACACAGTGTACTGTCCTCAATAAACGGGAACGATTTTATAATTGCTATTGATTAAGAAACTACAGACTTACAGAAAAGTAAATCTCTGACTATTATGACATTAAGATTATTATAAATTTAAATCTAAATATTATTCAAAATATATTCTTCCTACAAGTCTTTATGAATGTCAGCATAATATCATTGACCACTAGTAAATTCTTTTTGGAGAAGTGGTTGCTTAAAAATCCGACATCAAGTCATTTTAGTTCATGCATTATTTCCACTATTTAAATACTCTTTAGTTTGGATAATATCTAACGTATCTGTAAACAATCTACTGTCTATAACGTTCCTAATTTCTATTGACACTTTTATTATGAGTTCATGGTCAAATGTAATGGTTATTAAAGACATTTTTATTGACTCCCCAACTTTCCTACCCATGACACCAATAAACTATCCGAATCAAGGGTGTCCTATATGACGAAACCCCATTGACTGATTTAAGAGTCATCTTATTTATAGTGGTCGTGAACATTCTAAATTTATAATTTATGGCTTCTCCTATATTATTGAATTTATAAAATAAAATAATTCTTATTGTTGTGCTTTTCCTAAATTTGCTTTGCCCTGTAAAATTGTTTTAATATTTATTTATTTTAAAATACAACATATAGGAAATATAATTACAATGATGATAATCTTAATACTAATTATAATAAAAGCCTAACCTAAACAATCTAAAGGGAGCCCGCGCTATGTGTCATGATTCCAAGAGCGCTGGCTGAATTCCCGCTTTGAATAGAAATCGCAATTCTCTGCGCATGATATGAACCAGTCCTCTTGTCACCGGCGGTGTCGATTAAACGTGATAATTTATTTTAATTATTATATTAGTTTTATCGAATTGTATTTTGTATGTTATTTTTGTTTTATGTTGCACACAGTGTTCACATAAAGAATGAAGTTTATTTATGACATTTATAATTTTTGATATAAGGATTGCATTTAAGTTTAAGAATAAATTCCTGGTTTTGTGTGTCAATAAAAAAAAACATGTAGTGGCTTTTTTAAAATGAGGATAGCCGGTAATCTATATCGACTATATTAACCAAAATCAAAATATTTTATTTAATGTACATTATTTTCAGAACTCTTTTTGAATGTCGACAAACTGCTATCAATTCATAAGACGTTTCTTTTCGAAGAAGAGGTGATATCCTTGTCAAGGAAATCGTTGTCTATGAAATAGAACTATAGCGATTATCCCAAAGTCTTTATTTTCATAGTATTGAATTAAATTTAACAATGCCATCAATATTTTAGAACCAAAAATACAAAAAAGGAAAACCTAGCAAAAGACAAAGATAGGATAAAGAAATAAAGAACATTAAGAACCTAATAAAAGTTCTAAAAGAAAAAACATAAGAAATTGTAAATGAACTTACCAGAAGGGATACAGAAACAAAGTGAACAGTAGAAACCTAATTCTCAAAGAAAAGATAAAATTCTGAAAGACACAAATTAAAAAATCGTGAACAAACTTACTACATATAGAGTACAGGCCAGTCCGATGACCGCGCCAGTGAGAACATCCCACCAGTGGTGTCGCCTGTCGGTGATTCGGGTAAGAGACGACACGGCTGAGTAAGTAAGACACAGCATCTGCAGCAGTGGTACTGTGAAGATGGTGCGATGACGCCAGTTGAAGGCACGACGTTGAAGATACCACTGTGGAAAAATATAGTAATTCAATTCAATTGAATTCAAATATTTTATTTCATTGTAACGTGTACTTCTTGAATGTTAAGGGTGCAATGTAAAATCAGTACATCGACTTTGAGTGCCCTGTTGACTAACGTTGACCGGGAGAAAAAAGCAAATAGAAAAAAAACTCATTATATAATGACTTCTTCGAACCTAGTAGAAGAATAGTAAATCCTTATCCAGGTTTGAGGTGAAGTGGCCACTGAAGGGACATCCACATCCAACAGCCGCATCCAATGAAGTCTTTTAGTTTGTACGTGTAGTAAATGATTAATAATGATAATGATAAATTCTATGATTTCTACAGAGCCCAAAGGTTGACTGGTAGACAATGCTTTTAGTATTAAGTCCGCCTTTTGTGCCACATTTTATGTGTTTGGTATGATAAAGAATAAATAAATAAATGATTACACAGGTTTGATGTTAAGTGGTCGCTTCAGCCGATGGACATCTACGTCCAACCTCGGATAGGGCTGAAGTCTTTGAGGTTGTACATAAACTCCTAAGAACTACCGATCGAGGCAACCGCACTTCCGTAACCGAAACACAAGAGTTGAATGATGGTTGTAGGAATTGTACATCTACAGTCCAACTATGGTTCTACGTCCTTTTGTATCTCCGGGAGATAAACCGTTAATTGGTACCCAGTATTATCCCGGTGTGATTCTGCGATGTCGACGACGTAATTTAGTCGCCTCTGACGACAAGAGATACCGTAGCGCTATTCTGGTCCCAAAGTAAATAGTACTACACATAAAAGAAGAAGAAATAAAAACAAAACCTCATCATCCTTTCTACAATCTTTCTTCTCTATCTCACCCTGATATGTTTATTTTTACGAAATAAGAAAATAAATAGATTGAACTTACCGCCATGAAAAGTCCACAGTACACAGACAGTGAAGTGTGGCCAGACGGGAAACTGTGGTAGGAGTCACTCTGGAACCACGCGGAGAATCTTGTCGACGTACATTCAAAAGTGCTCACGAATTCGGTACTGAAACAAAAGAAGATCTACATGTATAAAATAGTAGTGACAGACCCAGAGATTATCGGTTCTAAGGCGGTCTTTTAAATCTTAATGTTAAGTTGTGACAATCAATTAGTAATCTGGTCTATCATATGAATAATTCCCAAGATTTTTAAAGTAATACGTTTATGATTTAAAGGATAATGTGTCCTTTTGAACGCGAAGTGTCTGACGTCCCTACGAACTATTATTGACCACAGGATACGTCTACAATTGACCGATTGCGTCTATTGCGTAATACTAAAGTGGAGAGCAAGATAACTAGAATTGAACGCTAAAGGGGCTTCGAAAATAATACGAAGAAATACGTAGTACACTGCCTAAGTAATATTTTTATATTTTTTTATGTGAGTGTGGTTTGCATGCTCGTTTGCTACTCTTAGCAAACGAGCATGCAAACCACCTGATTTTAAGTTGTCGCAGCCCATAGGCATTCGCGTACAACCACAAACACGAGGGAAATCCTATCTGAGCTCGAACGTAGATGATTTGCTACTCCTGAGGACTAAGAAGGTCGTTTCGTTTCAAAGTGCAGCCGGCAATCGCAAACACAAGTAATGCTTTACGACGGATTGTGAGGGTGGCGGTTGTACCTCCCCGATCGACTTACTTCTTCCACCTTTAACCTTACAATGGAATATAAAAACTCACCCGTTGCATGTTTTCGCTGTATCAGGCTCGCATATATCGAAGAAGGTAGGCCTAGGGCTCCCAGTGATGCCTTTCATTACTTCAATGATGCCGAAGTTGAAGAATAGACCAAAGATGTAGCTTCTGTACAGCCACATGGTCTTTCTAAAAGACTGGTCGAGTTTTGTAGTGAAAGGATGTGAATTTTCCATGAAAAGTAATTCCGTTGGAAACATCTGAAACAAAAGATCATTCAAGGATAAGCTGCTTACTCATGTGGTATGGTTAACTGTACCGGTGTAACATGCAGACGGTTCAGCGTCCATTCCCGACCAGGCAGATGTAAATGGTAAAGATTTCTATTCTGTCTGAGTGTGTACTTTTATCTGTGGTACTCGCGACACAGAAAATTCTAATATGTGTAATAATTATGTGTAAAAAGCGTTTATTATTAATCTAAGAAAGGTATAAGTAAATATATTTCTTTAGGGACTGAAACACTCATAACTTTTGTCAGATGGAAAAAATTACAATACTTGAATTGGGGATGCTTAGTGGCGATTTATCATTGTGACAATTAGACTTATAAAAACACTATCAACCTATCTGCGTTATTTTACGAAATATATTATATTTTTATTTTGTATTACAATAGTAGTATAGGCTATCTGATGTTAAGTGTTCGCTGCAGCCTTTGGAGCTATTGAACCTTAAACAGAACCAAAGTTCTACTTGAGATTGTCTGTAGATGCGTCAGTCATTAAGATTAAGATAGTTAATAGTATCAGGCGTGCTTTGAAATATATACCATTATACATTGTGGTGCTGGATTGTTTCAAAGCAGTTTTTAACAACTACTTAATAACATTAAAATTAAGATGTCCACTTCATTTACAAGAATAGCCGGTAAAGGGACAAGAAATGCTAACTTTGATAGGTGATAGAACTATAATTTGTTTAGAAATACTAACTTGGATATGCGGTAAGACTATATTTTTACTGTACTCACGATTAACGATTTTTGATTTTTGATTACTGATATATTGAACCAGTTGCATGGCTCGTGGTCACGACGAAAACAATATCGGCAACAAAAATAAAAAATCGTTAATCGCGAGTACCCGGTATATAGTAAAAAATTATAAATTCCTCAATAATATTCGTTTAAAATCATATGGTAGGACTATAGTTCGATGAGGAATATGCCACCGTCCTCATAACCCATCTTGAAGAAAAACTTGTGTTTCGGTTGGAGCGTTGCGACTGTCAAGGAAACCAACCATTTTAATCATCAGGAGTAGCAACGCATCTACATATGAGCTCTAATACGATTTCTGTCATCTTCAAGGTTATATGTATGTCCCATGGACTGCAGCTGAGATTTTCTCGCATAAAAATAAGAAATAACTCACAATAATCAATGGAAACAGTGTGATGGACCACACGATGAGGTGCATGGAGACTGTGTCCCCAGTGAAAGGGTAGGAGAGAGCTGGGTCATTGCAGAAGAAGCCGCTCTTGTGCTGCGGGATCACGCCTAATTCGAAGAGACCCACGACGACTAGAACTGTAACAAACAAAATAGGTTTTTATACTTTGGCAACAGGGAGATCTCCCTTCAGGCGTGTTGTTGTGCCTGGGGAGCGGCCGTGCTCCGATAGTCTCAATTTCGGAGTTTGTATATATGGATGATACTTAGAAAACTTCGATAGCGTGATTCAGGATCGTTTTGCGCCATCTCTTGTCAAGTAGTGGAAAGTCGCCACAATACTGTTCAACTAAAACCATCACAGACTTAATCCATATTATTATGTAAAGGTGCTCGCAATTAATGCTTTTCTAATTGTTGATATGAAATCAGTTGCATAGATCGTGGTGATGGCGAATTTATAACCTATACATAGTAGATTGTGCCAACCATAATCTACAAAATTAAGCAACGTCAGGCGCGGTCAGTAGTTGAATGGGTGACTAATGTGGCTATTTTTTACGAGCAGTCTTCATGCTTTGGAACGCAAAGTAGCAAATAACATTTGTAGTCGTAGTTCTAGGCTTTATATTCGAAATTATTATTATATAGGTGACAGAATTAAAGTTCGACCGGGGAAGTACCATCGCAGCCCTCGTAATCCGCCGTAAAGCATTACTTGTGTTTCGGTTGGAAAGGTGCAGTTGTCGACTACACTTTGAAGCGAGGCGAGCATCTTAGTCCTCAGAAGTGGCAACGTATCTACGTTCGAGCTCAGGTAGGATTTCAGTCGTGTTTGTGATTGTACGTGGATGTCGATGGGCTTAACTTCAAGTGGTGTGCGTGCTCGTTTGCTACTTTTCTCATATAAAAAGCAAACTATTGACTAACGTAATACCCCATTTCCTCTTGTATTAGGAGTCTAATAGTTACTTTATCCACAATCACAATACATGCCACGTAATGGAATTGAACATTGGCATGCAGTTGGCAGCTTGCACCACCCTCCATCCGGCTTCGAGTTCAAAGTCAATGTCGAGAGACAATTGCGTAATTGTTACAAACGACACCCAAATTTGCTTAAACAGAAAATTGACCAAGTGCGTTGACAGACGTTACTGATGGTCCAAAGTGTATTTCCAAAATCAAAATTAAATTTTTTTTAAACAATAATGTAGATTCTTTACAGAACTCTTTTTGAACGTCAATAAATTACCACCGAATCGTAAGGTGTTTCGTTTTGGAGAAGAGTCGGAGAAAAAACTCCAAAACACACTTCTGAAAATTAAATTTACAAATAATAACTTAAATTAATGAAGCAAATGGAGCTGGAGTCGTTTCAGACCATATGAGTTTATCATTTATATAATCATTGGTTTTATAATACGCCTTTTTACACAATGTTTGCTTAATAACTAATTTAAACTTCTTTTCGGATAGATTTGTGATTTGTATCGCGCGTGGTATCCCTTTTCAGTACACAAAGAAGTACACAAAAGTATGTACAGTACTCGTTACTGAACTAAGCTTCGACCCATAATTTTCAATTTGCGTCCACGTCCCTCGCAAATATGTCAGTGTACATCAGCGTTATACGGGTGAATCAGAATCACGAACTGAATTTAACTAGGAAGTCTAAAATGTGAGCTGATATTTATTACGAGCTTTACTATAAATGAAAATAAATGTACACACTTCGTGCTACAAACTTGGTCGGCTCTACTTCAAATAGAATGGTTACAGGGAATGTCCGTTAATCTATAGTTTTTATTGTCTATGTCTTATTTATTATAAACTGATTGCAGTCCGGTTTTGCTATTTTTAGCTCTGTTCAATATTTAGGCAGTTATCCTAGATATGTATTTAGTTATAAAGTGGTTGTCAAAATAGGACCAAATTATTTAGAATATTAATACACACAAATGAATATAAACATTATGTTACAGACAAACAAAATTTAATAGGTACGAGAAAAAACAATTCATTTAAATTATAACATTTTGTATGGTCGCTACCATATTGTAACTTAATGCCTCTTTTTAATAACAGTTCCTAATATTATTTTACGTAAAATAAAGTAATAGATATGTATGGTACTATCATAAATTCAAATGTCTGTTGGGTTTCCACGATCAAATTAATGCCAATTGAGATTAAATTTGCTGTAGAGACATTTTCAGATCTTAGAAAGAACATAAATTAGTTTGTATCCTACAAGACACCCCCCAAAGGGCTAAAGTAGGGGGTTAAAATTGTAATATAAAACGAATTATAGGTTTAACGGATTTTTCAAATTTTGTACAAAAGAATTACGATACAAATAAAAACGGAATATTTGTTTATTTCATTCAATCTTTATATGGGGTTGTTTAGATTGTTATTATAATCAGTTCTAAGGTGTTCATTGTAAATATCGAACAATCATCGTTGGATCGCCACAGCTGTCCCTTCCTCAGCTCTGCAAACTTCGTATATGTCAGGATATAAGTTTAAACTTTTCTTATTAGCTGCTTGAAGTGTATATACCTAGCGTAAGACAGTTAAGTTTAATTAAAGTTCTCCCCGAAGCACAGTGCAATTACTCGGCCCGTGTAAATGCAAATAAGTTTGGAACACCCGCGTTGTTTATGCCGGCCACTGCGAACGTTTTCCAAATTCAGAAATACAATGTATCCTCACATCTCTATAGAGCAGATGCGCCGCTTGAGAGTTTTCGTTTGCGATCGTTTGAATTGATCGATATGGCTTGATTTGTTTATAAATGTAAGCCAACAAATACATCGTATGATGGTAAATGATCACTGCTGCTAAAGGACGTCTGGAACCCACTACAGAGGACTAAGATATTAGACTCATTTAAAAATGTAAATAATCACATACAGTAGTAAAATCAAATGAGTAGATAAGATTAATGATTAAGAAATACACAAAAAAGTTAAAACGTATCACTCCAATAGCTATATAAGCATATTTTGTGATATGTGGCTATATAAGTATATAACTTTGTTTTACATCCTGTTCGTAGGAAGGCGATTAAACAATTCGAATCCTAAAGTCATCATCAACTTATTACCGTACCAATGTTATGCACGAAAGTCCTCTCAAAATAAGAAGGATAAGTCCTCAGTCTGTCATTGTGACCAAGTTCGGATCGATAGATTTCAAAGACATTTGAGTACTTTAGTTCCCTAAAGCCCTAACCTAAAATATGTCTGTTGGCAATGTAAACTATTAAAGAATAGATTTTTTTATCATTTTATGTATTTTTCAACACTCATGCTATAAAGACGAATGTAACGACGTACATTAAGTTTGTGTATATAGACATTTTACATAGGTTACAGTTGTTTGAAATTTGGACGATATGAGTTCGGGAACCTCGGTTTGGCTTATTGCGGACGTCCCGTAAGTTTCACCGCAGCGCACAAGTTTCCGACCACAGTCTACAGTTACCAACTTGAAACATTTATGGGTTTAAAAATATACGACCAAACTTACTTGTCGTTTTCCATGTAGGCACTGTTAAAACCAAAGTACTTTAAGAAGTCGTTGCGCAAATGGACGAGTACATGTAAAACATGATAAGTACGTACCCATCGAAACCTCATTGAGTATTACAAAATCTCTAAATATTATAAAACAAATCCCCCGTCGCGTCTGTCTGTTTGTCTGTTCGCGATAAACTGAAAAAGAACTACACGGTTTTCTCACAGATTACAGCAACAGGTAGACTGATTCCTGAGGAAGGTTTTGGTGCATAATAGGTTAAGTTTTTTTTTAATTGGTCAAGAAATTCAATAGTTAAATTCAATATATTATTTCAGTCGTTGTTCGAAACAGATGTTTCTAATTGTTAGTTTCTTTTTTATTATTATGAAAGAGTAAGAAACGGGCACGCAGCCCGTGGACAGCCACGTCCAATCTCAAACAAGGAACAGAAGTTATATTTAAGAATGGACGCGGATGCGTTCCTACTCTTGAGGACTAAGATGGTCGTCTCCAATAATGTGTCCGGCAACCACACCTCCCCAAACGAAACACAATACATGATGAACATGTTGCTTTACGGCGGGTTATTAGGATGGCGGGGGGGGCGCCCCCGGCGAGCCCTAACCGCCCTGCCCCCCTTAAAACTTTT
>DWON01005871.1:0-14465 GCA_018251015.1 Phocides pigmalion okeechobee
TGCCGACTACACTTTGAAGCGAGGCGACCATCTTAGTCCTCAGGAGTAGCAACGTATCTACGTTCGAGCTCAGACAGAATTTCGGTCGTGTATGTGCATGTACGTGGACGTCTATGATCCCGACTACTTAACATCCGGTGGTTTGCATGCTCGTTTGTTACTCTTCTCACATAAAAAAACATATTTTGAAAATTCGCGGTCACCTCTGATCTTGAAAGAAATAAGTACGATAACCATAAAAATGAAAGTACCATCCTCGTAATCTGCTGTAAAATTCTTGTTTCGCTTGAAGAGTTGCGATTCCACTTGTATTTTCAAATGAGGCGACCATCTCAATCCTCAGGAGTAGCAACGCATCTGTACACGACGTGGGACACGATATTAGCTTTGTTTGAGGTTAGATGTAGATGTACACGGTCTGCAGATATCAATTAAGATCATACGGTTCGTATGCTCGCTTTTTACTTTACCTATTTCTATATAAAGACTTAAAACGAGCTTATATTTAACTACATTTGCTACATTTTTTTTATGGAAAAAGAGTAGCAAACGAGCATGCAAATCACCTGATGGTAAGTATTCGCAGCCCATACACATCCATGTACTATCACAAATATGACTTAAAACCTATCTGATAAATATAAACATAGATGATTTTCTACTCCTGAGGACTAACATGGTCGCCTCGCTTCAAAGTGTAGCTGGCAACCGCACTTCCCCAACTGATACAAATATAATGCTTTACGGAGGATTATGAGTCTGTGAGTCAGCATGCAGAATTTTTTTTCTAAAACGGTTAACACTTTCCCTGCGGCTACAAGACTGCTGTGTAAGTATAGACGCGACGCGCTTGCGGCTCCTACACACCTGTATTGTACCGACACATTCGTATAGATACAGATATAGTATAGTATAGATTATGAACGAACAAAAGTGCTGTTTATACGTCAGAGCTACAAGACTGCGAGAGAAAACGACGTTTGTGTATTCGTAGATAGTCTAGCCAAATAAGCTCCAGTTTAGTGCCGCCTTCGCAATGCTGACTCGCTCTAACATATGAGCGCCGCCTTCAGTGTTAATAAATAAGGCAGTTATACGATAACGGGTGCGGGAGACCGACCACGCCGTTGACGTCGGCCTGCAGCCACTGCACGATGGCCTCGCTGCGGCGCTCCCACACGAACACGTGCGAGCAGTCGGAGCCCGACACCACGTACTGCGAGCGCGGCCCGAAGAACGACACGCCCCTGCACCGGGCGCTGTTGCGGTGCCCGCTGTAGCGCCGCGAGTAGCCGTCCGCCGCCTGCGACGCTTCTCTGCAACCCGACACCGCGCACGGTATTAAGTGACAACTGATGTTTAGCAGTCGCAGCCCATAGACAGTCACGTACGACCACAAAGGTGCCGTCTAAAGGTTACGAGAGATCCTATCTGGCCTCGTACGTAGATACGTTGCTACTCCTGAGGACCGAGATAGTCGCCTCGCTTCAGAGTGTAGCCGGCAACCGCACTTCTCCAACCGAAAAACAAGTAATGCTTCAGCGGATTGTGAGACGAAACGAACTATACGAACTATAGTTCTCCCATCTTGAAAACTTCCACTTCGACGGAGAGATAGTACCGCCCTCGTAATCCACCGTAAACCAACTCTTGTATTTAGTTTGAAGAGCTGCGGTTGCCGACTACACTTACAAGCGAGGCGATTGATACTCAGAAACTAAAATAACTTCAAATAAAACATCAATCCTGCTAGAACTTGTAAGTTGATATTTTTGAACTGCAGTGACTACTTAAAATCAGTCCACCTAATGTTACAATAATAATGTAAGTTCTCACAAAAGAAATCTTAGCTTACATTTAAACACCACCATTACTTTAAGTTAATCGACATTATTAAATAAAGAAGAATGCGAATAAAGTAATTGGACATCAACAAAATCTTAATATAATTTCGGTTTACGAAACATTTGGAATAAAGTGCCATCTAGTGGAGATTGTAGAAAACTAAATTCCTAGGCGGTGTTCAACTTGACGCGGCAAAACTATAAATCAAAGACAAATTTCTACGTCATTTCTCAACTTTCCTAAAGATGGCCGCACGTCGCTCTTCCATCCAGAGAGATGTTGTCAGTGTAGTGCTATACAAGTAACCGAGAATTACCAATTGTGCACATTCTTCGTCAAATCCAAACTGACATAACCAAGTTTACACTGTCCCTGCGAAGTTCAACACTGCTGTGTATTGCACGGCGCAACGCGCTTGCGGCTTGTACACGCCTGTAATGTACGTTCAAATCTGTATGGATTGTAATTTGGAATACATTATCCTCTATTACTAGGCCGGGCATCCACCGAAATAAAATCACCGATACATCCCACGCCCATGTTAACTCCTACATTGCTAGTCCTGAGGTGTCGCTTCAAAGTGTTGCCGACAACCGCACTTCTCCAACCGAAACAAGTTAATGGTTTACGGCGGATTGAGAGGGCGGCGGTGGCGCCTCCCCGGTCGAACTGTAGTTCTCCCACCTATAAAAAATATATCTCACTTGTTATACACGTCGGTCTTGGCGTTGAACAGGTAGATGTCCTCATCGTTGTAGGAGCCCAGGATCTCCGTACCGTCGTGGTTGTAGACGGCACACGTCAAGTGCATTTGGGAACGCATTTTACGCTCTGACTTGCTCTGAAAGGTTCACAAAATAATATGTATACAATAAACAATATTTGAAATAGGCAATTACGTAATTGCCTATAAACTTAAAAATATTTGCAACCCGGCCCAGCTTCACTTGGGTAATATGGTTTATATATATTTACTTACATTATTTTTCATTCATACATGCATCCAGTCATTACCTAGTTGCAATAAGTATTTCTTTCTCGACCAATTAAAAAAAAAAAACTTATTATGCACCAAAAACCTTCCTCAGAAATCACTCTGCCTGATGTTGAAAACAGAAAATCTATCGAGTACTTTTTAAGTTTATCATAAACAGACAGACAGACGCGACGGGGGACTTTTTTTTATAATATTTAAGGAAAAGGAAGTACGTGAAAGCCATACTAACAGTTTTATCATGGAAATGTCCGGGGCAGTAGAGCGCGACGGGCTCGGAGGCCTTCCGGGAGTCGTAGACGCGCACGAACTTGTTGCGGCCCGCCACGAGCAGCTCGCACGTGTTGAGCGGGTGGCCCGCCACGCTGTACAGCGGCACGTACATGCCGTGCTCCAGCACTTGGAACAATCTGGAATTATGTGTTACATACACTCTTACTATACAAGTTTAACGGTGGAATATTTATAGTTCGACCGGGAAGGTACCACCACCGCCTCGCATTTCTTGTGTTTCAGTTGGAGAGGTGCGGCTACCAGCTACACTTTGAAGCGAGGCGACCATCTTAGTTCTTAGGAGTAGCAACGCATCTACGTTAGAGCTCAGACAGGATTTTGGTCGTGTGTGTGGTTGTACGTGGATGTCTATGTGCTGCGACTACTTAACACTAGGTGGTTTGCATACTCATTTGCTACTCTTCTCACATAAAATAATAAAAAAAAAAACGAAAATCATCTCCACTTTCATCCGTTTCAATCCATGGCGATATGCTAAACTCATGCTCGGTGGGTAGTTGTTTTGACAGTTGGTAGAGTTACGGTTCCACGGGAGAGGTACAACACAACACTCACAATCCGGCGTGAATCTTTCTTCGCTTGAAAAGTTACTTGTGTTTCGGTTAGAGAGGTGAGGTTACCGGCTGCACTTTAAACGAAGCAACCATCTTCCTCCTTAGGATTAACTTTGTATCTACATTCAAATTCAGATAAGATTTCAGTCGTGTTTGTGGTTGTACGTACATGTCATACATAAAAAAATCTTCCTGCCTCGTTTGGTACTCGTCTAGAATTATTACATATTTCCGACCTGAGCCCATTGTTTGCTCAGTGACAGTTAAGAGGACTCGCATCCACAATAGTCCTTTACTCTTACAAAAACACGATATATCGATATTATCCTTCGACTTAGCGATATCGTTTAAAAATACGAGAAAATATATGATTATTTTCCTGCCCGTCCTTATTTCGTAGTTTCGTGACGTCTTTCGGTCCAAACACTCTTGGTTCTCCAGATATCCCTAGTTGGCTACGGACGAGGCACTGGGGACGTGCTTACGGTACAGGAAGCACACTAACTTGGAGGACTGGTCGCAGCGCAGGTCGCAGCGGATGACGACGCCGTCCTCGCCCGCCGAGATGACCTGGTGCGGGTTCTCGGCGCACACGTGCAGCTTGTGCGCCGCGCGGTAGTGCGCCGCCAGCCGCCGCCGCGACACCGCCGCGCCGCCGCTGGGCGGGCACTGCAGCAGCCGCACCTACGCGACCCGATGCAATACCATATAAAATCCTTAAAGGTGGAAAAGTAAAGTTCGACCGGGGAAGTACCTGCCCTCATAATCCGCCGTAAAGCATTACTTGTGATTTGGTTGAAGAGGTACGGTTGTTACACTTAGAAGCGAGGCTACCATCTTGGTCCTCAGGAGTAGTATGTTCGAGCTCAAACAAAATTTTAGCCGTGTTTGTGGTTGTACGTAGATGTCTATGATCTGCGGCTTCTTAACATCAGGTGGATTGCATGCTCGTTTGCTACTCTTTTAACATTTTCGATCGTTGACATGGCTAATCGGGAAGTTAAGCCGTGACCTATAAACTTCACAATTATATCAGTTTAAAATTATAAATATAGCAATAATATAACGAGTTCCGTAAAATTATTTTTTGTGAATGAATAACAAAATAATGGTTCTGATATTTCAACTATATAGGTACAATTGCTGCACTCAGTAAAGCAAGTCTTTAGTAACTCAGCACCTCTCCACTCAAATCAATGTCTGATGAGCTACAAGACTGTGAAAGGAAACAACGTCTGTGTCTTCGTAAATATTACACGGATAATAAAAAATACAATATTGTAGGCGCATCTTTAGTCTAGCTAGAGAAATAAGCTCCAGTTTAGTGCCGCCTCCCGCAACGCTGACCCGATCTAATAAATGAGTGTTGCCATTGAAGTTTTTTTTTTAATGTGAAAGAGTAAGAAACGGGCATGCAGCCCATGGACAGGCACGTCCAATCTCAAATAGAACAGAAATTCTATTTAAGGATGGACGCGGTTGCGTTCCTACTCTTGCGGACTAAGATGGTCGCCTCCAATAATGTGTATCCGGCAACCACAAATCCCCAACCAAAACACACTACATGAAGAACGTGTTGCTTTACGGCGGGTTATGAAGGTGGCGGTGGTGCCGCCCCGGGCGAGCTCTAACGGCTCTACCACCTTTAAAAACCTCTTATTTAATTGAATCTTACCTGCC
Source organism: Phocides pigmalion okeechobee (assembly GCA_018251015.1). Taxonomy (NCBI): domain Eukaryota; kingdom Metazoa; phylum Arthropoda; class Insecta; order Lepidoptera; family Hesperiidae; genus Phocides; species Phocides pigmalion. Next base: position 5,368 of record DWON01005871.1, read on the forward strand.
CGTCCCTTGCACATGTCACAATATTCAACTGACTCCTGGCGTTGAGATGAAGAAACTTGCTTTGGAATACATTTGATTTGTGACCAGTCTTGATCGTCTGCAAGGCCGTCTTCCTAGCCCAGTCCCATACCACAACATTGGTGTCGTCTGAGCCTGACGCTAGGAGATGGCCTGTAAGAATAAAAACCGTATGTTAATGCATGTAAGAAGCACTTGCTGCAAATAATAAAATATTTTCATCAATTCAAACAAATAGTAAATTGAACAAAAGATCCGACCCAAGTACACGCCGATAATAGAATTTATATCTACTTATATTTTTTTTTTTTCATATGTGCATCCACTCATTACCAAATGACTAAATTACTGTATTGAGTTTAACTATTTAATTTGTCGCCCAATTTACAAAAACAAAAAAATACCTATTATGCACCAAAACCTTTCAAAACTGTGAGTAAATCCGTTCAGTACTTTTTGAGTTTATCGTGAATAGTCAGACAGATGGAAGCGCCGAGGCCATTGTTTTATAATATTTAAAGATTGTGTATAATAATAGATCCATGTTCCTATGTGCACTAAAAGTATAGAAAATATACATATTTTTTTTATTATGAAAGAGGCAAGAAGGCCCCACCTGATGTTAAGTGGTCACTGCAGCCCATGGACACAAACATGGACAGAACAAAGTTCTATTTAAGGATGGACGCAGATATGTTCCTATTCTTGAGGATTAAGATGATCGCCTCCAATAACGTGTATCCCTCAACCACACCTTCCCAACCAAAACACGATATATGAAGAACATGTTGCTTTACGACGGGTTATGAGGTTGACGGTGGTGCCCCAGGTGATCTAATGGCTCTAGCACCTTTAAAAATATTCTCCAATAGTGGATTGAAATGTAGTATATGACTTGGGAGCATAAATGATTTTCTGCTACTCTGTGAATGTAGAATCCCTCGCCATATTCTGAATTGAAATTGGTATCCAAGCTTGAAAAGAAATACTTTACCCCATTGCAAAGCAATTCACAATTTGGTTTGTTAACTGTTTTCTTATATTCTAATATGAAAGAATAATATTACTAGATTTCCTGCAAAGGTGCAATAAATAATTAAAGAAGAAATCCAAATAAGTGACTTGAGGCCTTACCTTCAGGATGAAAATTTATAGAATTGACACAGCCTCGATGTTTCATTAAATGATGTAACTTCTTCAATCGATACACCGCATGTAGTGAGCCATAGAACTTTTGCTCAAAAATCACATCATTCTTCCCCGCTTTACCACAGGGAAATGTCAGCCCCATTTCCCTGTTGATAATTTCTGAAAGTTTTACAAAAAAAATTAAAATATTTTTGACTCTACTAACATTAGACAAAAATATGTAAAAACATTAGAAAATTTGTACTTTCAAATTTCTAATTTATTGCCTTCATATATTCTTGCCATGAGCCATGCAATTGCCATGAGCCATGCAAATGGTTCAAAATATTGGAAAATCGTAAATTGTGAGAACCTAATACGTAGTAAAATGTATGAATTTCATAACATTATTCATTTACCATTATTTGTAGATGCATTACTCAATGTCTATTTAAAAATAAAATCATACACAAAATGTACCAAATATCAATTATAACCTTTCAAATAAAAATAATTTTCCATATAGCTATATGAATGTAATAATAAATGAGAGAGACATGCGGTGAAAACAAAATTTAAACTTCATTTAACCTTTAAGTTGGTTGAAATCAAAACATACCATATACATACTACTACTAATATATAAAAAAATAAACACAGGTAACCTCTCATAACCTATCACTAAAAAACCCAATTTAAAATAAAAGATTCCATACCGACCTCTTAGCAATAAGTAGTTATGCTTAGGACGAGACTTAGTAAGCACGGCAGGTGGAGAGCCCTTATTCTCCTCAGCACCATCATTATCAATCGACCAGACCCCGTCCTCGCTGTCAATATCTTCAGATGACATGCGCACAAGGTCACTGCTAGAGCTGTCAAAATTGCTGCCCGAGGAGGATTTGCTGCTTCTGTGTTACAACAAAAAAACATGCAATGAAATGAAATATTTTTGTTTTGTTTACGCAAAAAAGGTATGTTGCAAGAAAATAATTAGCTTATTACAAACTGGATCAATACAACAACCATGCAATCCACCTGATGTTAACACTCACTGCGACATACAGCACTGCTATGTTACTGTGTTGTACGCACAAATCTATATGGAGTAGGGATTATGGGCGAACAAAAGTGCTGAGTTTACGTTGGCACTATAAGACGGACAGACATTATACCAGTACATTCATAGATGATATACAGATGTTAAAAATACAATATTTCAGTGAATAGTCAGCACATCCTCAGACTAGAGAAATAAGCCCAAGTTTATTTCTTCCTCCTGCAATGCTGACCCATTTTAATATACGAGTACTATAGTCAAAGGATCATGTGGTGACTGTCATCTATGTATTCAAGCCATGTTTACAAGTGTTATGATAGAGATATTGGGTTTACTAAAGCACACTGGCCAATATTGAGAGCCAAAATCTGGATACTGTAAATTTGCGTTACAAATGCATAACATCAGAAAACTATAGGGCTAAATACACTGCTACTAAAACTTAGAAATACAAATGGCATGGTGCCACTGACAAACAGTATCCGAGTTTCACCACATTTAACCTGGCACACACCTGGCTTGCGGTTGCCAGCTACACTTTGAAGTGAGGCAACCATCTTAGTCCTCAGGAGTAGCAACATATCTACACTGATGCTCAGACAGGTTTTCGGTTGTGTTTGTGTGTACATGGATGTCTATAGATGCTACTCATCTCACATAAAAAAAAACACTAAAAAATACAAATTACTTACATGCTCGCTGAACTATCTGAAAATGTAGCAGTTTCTGCATCTGATGTATTGTCTGCCTGTCTAGACATGTTTCCCTCCTCCGGGGACAAGTCGTCCGAATCTCGTGATGACTCATTACTGTCTGAATCTCCTCCATCAGGTGTCTTGCGCTTCCTGTAGTTCCTCAAACGTCTGGGGCGTCTGATATTCAACAATATTGCACGAACATTACTGCTTGACGGCGCGACGTGAACTATCTCGCTCGTCACCGCATCCGATGGCCCCGCACCACGGTCCTCGCTGCTGGTACTCTCAGATTTGTCCGCAGACAATCCACTATCGACATTTTCCTCTTTTTCTTTCTGCTTACTTGCACTGGCTGACGTAAAAAAAAAACATAACAAGATGGATACATTATCGACGTCACTAATTTTATAAATTTCTAGATCGACACTCACCAGTTTCTTTGAAACTATCCTGCGAGCTCCCATCGTTTAGTTTTAACTTCTTTCCACCCATTTTAGGGCTAACAGGCGAATCCTTTATTTCGTCATCGCTCAAAGAATTATCTTCCATTGCGACTTACCTAGTTTTCAATCTACAATGCAAGGTAAAACGCGAAAATTAAACTGTATTACTATATAACACGATTAATAAAGTGAAACATAATCACCAAAATAATTTTACAATTAAATTAATGATGGAAATTTTCTTATTTTTGACTACTTTGGTTGGAATTGGACAGATCTATTTATTCTGTAATTTAGTTTGGCAAAGGTGAAAATGACAGACAGACAGACTACTTAGGGATGTACCCTATGCAAAAGAAAAATAAAGAAGTAGTCAGAATAAAATCCCTATTATATAATTCCCTTTTATTTCGTACGTTTCGTAATAGATAATACATAAGACTATTTGTTTTAAACCGCTGTTAATTGGTTAATAAAATGCAACATTTGCTTTCGCGGTAATATAGATATCGATTAAAATCTACTTGCCCATCTCTTCGGCTATTATTACGTGAAAAACATATTGTATTTTACAAATTCTAATGCCAACATTGCATTAGTGGTGACGAGTTTTAATTTAAATATTATATTCAACCATGCGATTCATGCTCATTTACATTTTTTATTTTTTTCTAACGTTTCAGATATACAAGAGGTACTAGGTAAGCAAACAATAACTTATCACCATCAAATTTAAGATAATAATAATACTCTGTTAAAAAATATTTACAAATTCGTGTGCAACTGAACATTTTACGTGACTTCAATTATTTATGGTGCGACAGTAGTGCGACATGATCACCATTGACAGTAATAGTATCCGCCTTTTTAAAATTAACTCATCACTTCCGCAAGAGCGGATATTTCACAAAGCGTGTAATCAAATATAAAGGAATATCCCATGTCCTAATACTGAATAGCGTCATAATTAAACATCTATAATTCCTTTCTATCATAGTACGACATTATCTTCTTAGTATATTACATATTGATGAGGTTATATTTGTATAAGAGAGGGTAAATATTAATAGAATAAATATTAAGGTAACTAATGTTCTGTTTAAATACTCATAAAATGTATTTTTCTCTATACATTTAACTTTGTTCTTGGTTATTTTAAATATAATGCGGAAAATACAGGAAATATACAGATATCTTAAGAAGAGTTGGTGGCGAGATAAGATTTTGAAAAATTTTGAACGGGAGTGAGAGCTTGTTGTAGTCCTTGAAGTAAAGAGTTATAATGTTTTCACAAAAAATATCGACACATCGAATAGTAATAATATGTTTTCAAAACATCATATCAATCCCGATATATTGCATAGGAAACATCGAACAAATTCAATGTTTATTTTAATTCACTGAAATACTGTATTCTTTAGCATCTGTGTATCATCTACGAATAAACAGATGTAATATCCGCCCCAGTCTTGTAGCACCGACATAAAAGCACTTTCGTTCGTCCGCAATTCATACGGATTTGTATGTACTACGTACACGGCAGGTGTGTACAAGCCACAAGCGCTTTGCGCCGCGCAATATATAGCATAGCAGCTATATATTTTTATACATCGATGCATAATTTCAGTATTACACATCGATTAGAAATATCTATGTATATTAAATTGGACATCCCTATAATAATGTATACGATGAAATGTCAATGGTTAAATGTACAGATAACATTAAATGTTTGTTATCTACTTAGAAATTAATCAATACTTTTATGACAATCTTGTATTGCTGAAAAATGGATAATGAGTTTTTTCTTAGGGATGTTTAAATAAACAATTTATCGATATTTTTTGGGATGCATTGACTGGAAAAGCTGTTTATGATATGTTAAATTGAAACATCAGTGATAACGATGCTTTAAATAAAATATAGAATGAATATTTTTTTACGGTCTCGATATGTTTATACATATTGAATCCACATGGTATTATTATCATAATAAGATAAGACTATTAATGTAATAAAAATACATATATTTAGCGGTTCCCAACTTATTTTATAAAAAAAAAACAAAATTTATCAACCTAAATTGGGTTATATTAAAATAATAATTAAAAGTAATAAAAAATAAGAAAATCTTATTATGAAGGAATTACAAAACTATAAATGTAACACGAATCAAATCACACTAATATTAAATCTACAATTCTATAATTTAGAAAAAGTACAACAGAGTAACAGAGTAACAGAGAGCCTATCGTCCTATCTGTCGCGCGAGTCAAGTGCAACTGAGCTCGTCTCGTAACTGCCGTGCGGCCGTTTATATAATGTCAGTGTGCCGCTTCCTTTTCTACTGCCGGATGTCGTCTGATTATATAGTAATTTAGTAATATAAAAATAAAAGAGAGCATGGCATGAAGCAATCCATTATATAATTTGTGTGTATAGTTTAACGACGTTATTTCTACTATAGATAACCGGTACTAAAATTAATAATCTGCGCTGTCACTTGCAGGTAGTGGGGAGTATGTATCAAAGCGTTAAATAAAATAAATCGATGCATTATATAATATCAAAAGTAAATGATGCAGCGGACTGAGTCGCAATATCGATGTTATATTGAACATCACTAGTTTAGTGTCTATTGCCCATAGCCTAAACTCGTTGGATTTGTCCTTGTTAAACTCAGAAGATGAAACCGCGTGGAATTATGAATGGGTTGTGCGTACGTATTTATAATAATGAACAATATGACCCAAAATAAAGTGTTTATGATGGGAATTGACTAGTAAGATTGACAAATTAGATAATCTAAGTTGAAGTGAAAGTTTTTTCGACATGGATTCAGAAGAATTATTAGCTTTGTTGGATTCGTTGGATCTGGACGAAGAAATAATAAATGCACAACTAAATAAAATATTAGTACTGAATAAATTTACAAATAAGCACCTGAATAACGCGTCTCGATTCTTGAAATATAAACTTGCTGTGAATAAACAGGAGTCATTGGATTGTAGTAATGAGAGGGAGTATGATTTTGCAGTCAAATTGATAAAAAATGTCACTGAAGAAAACATTGAACAAGTTTGTGAGGTCACAAAAATGGTGCTGCAGCTGGATCCTAGTACTATTGTGAGTAAATCTGAGCATCTCTTGCAACAAATTCTTACTGGAATCGAGTTACCACAGAAACAGATGGTGATAGATTCACGCGACGATCCAATGACTGAGATGACTGAAGACGAAACACCTAAAGCTCTTCTAGACTTAAAACTGTCCAGTAGCATCCTCGACGCAGTTATCAGCAAACAAGAGAAGTTATCGCTACCATTCTTCCAGTTTCCTTTAGAAAACTTAGTCTTCAGTCCAGATGCCAACGTCTTAACTTTTTTCTTCATTAGTACAATTCCCAATTTCAATAACGGTGTGACTGGATATTCCATATTGGACAGGCTGTGGACCTGCTTGAAAGACGCTAAGGAATACAAACATGTTGCTCTTAAAGCACTGAGCTGTTTAGCTGATTATTACTTGCCGGTTGGCGATGAAGCAGAGACACTTGATGCTGATCGCAGTATAGAGGCAGATTGTGAATTTTGGGAGATTGTACACTTTGGGTTGCAGTCTACTGAGACAGGTATCAAGAAACGTGCAGTCTACCTGATAAAACGAGCGCTAGAAAGTTTGACTGGTAGTGAGAAAGACATTAATATCAATTCCCAAGACATAATGATGGTTTGGGATAAAAAAAATGCAAAGATGCTCCGGTCGATGTGGGACAACTTTTTCATTTTACTCGACAGCTTGGAAGAAATGCAAAGTAATATTGTATTGCCGTCTCTAAAGTTGTTTGATTACGTAAAACATCTTGGACACTGTTGGTTAAGCTGTGCATACAATATTGGTCTTCAGCATGACAATGCTCAAGTACGACTTAACTGTATCATGTATAGACTGGAAATAAAGGTCGAAAGTAAAGCTGAAGCATTGACTCTACTAAATGCACTCAATGATATCAATTTGTATGAAAATATTCACGATACTAAAATGTTAACGTCGGTCATAGCTCAAACGTTAGATGATAAGCAATCTCTCTGGAACATTCTAGAAGCTCTATCGAGTGTTAAATGGTCACCTGTACCGCTGTATTACTTAAGTGAAATTATTGGTGAGGTAACCTATCCCTCGCTTTTATTGCAAGTTGGACATAAGAGAATTTGCACAGTTCTGAATGATATCTTCAGAATACCATGTAACAGTCCAGTTATTAAAAAGGCAATCTTTGCTCACATTACTAACTTCATAGTAAACTCTTGCAAAGGGTTCATTTGGGAGGATTATGTGAGTTTCTATCCACAACTGCATACAGAGACTCCCATTACATCTTATATTATGAACCCTCTTGCAGCACATATAAAGAAAAACCTGTATTTAACGGATTGTGATAAAAACAGCTTTGCTGAAGTAATGGCAAATTCTTGCGAAAATATTGAGATTGGACTTTTATATGTGAGCGGCCATGAGCAGGAAGGAATTCCATTTTTCTTGAGCATAATAAATGATAAAATTACTAATATAATTGACCTTTGCGATAGATTATACGCTAATAAATCTCAATGTATGGTGGATGTTAATTTTTTGATTAATGTATACAATAAAACTTCAAGAAGATCAGAGCCGTACATGGTTGTTATAAATACCGCTGTTCTGAAGCAGTGCAATGTCATATTGCAATATTTGACATGTGTATTAGCTAGTAACATAGCTTTAGAAGTTGAAGGTATTATCTCTTTATTTGATGCACTTGCTAGCATGCCAATGAATGACCCAGAAGTAAAGGACATGCTACTCGAACTTTACACACATACTGGTGTCTACCTGAATGATAAAGAATCTCAGCTAGATAAAAAAACGTTTGCAATTTCCATAATGAATTATATATGCAAAAATAAACAAATAATCCAACATCACAAGAAGGAAATGTTGAGCTTAGAACAGTTTCTGAGAATACTAAAGAACATTGAAAAAGAAATGACCAAGCAAGGCAGTGGTAAATTGAAAAACATGTTCTATGAAAAAGCATGTGAAATCGTAATTTCATATCTATCAGAACAACCTAACAATGTGGTTGATATATTTGTCTTTGTAGAAGATGTCCTTGATTGTGGTGGATATGGTTGCGTCAAATTTATTCTTCGTATTGTCAATAACATTCTACCGAGGCTGATTGATAATGACAGTGTCAATTTTAACCTTTCGCTGTTTTTAAATCAAATTTGGACTCAGATTTGTGAGCTGAAGTCTAATAGGGAGTATGTGGTTTCTGTTGATGAGTTTGTAAAGTTGATAACACAAGATATATTGCTTAGCCTACCGCAGCATAACAGTGTGGTAGTGAGCCACTATAATAGTATAGTAGAGCTAGCGGTGACCAAGAGAATGCCACTGTATTACTTGGTGAAGCATTTGAGCACCAAGAATGTTATGGTCCACGATAACATGGTTAATGTTTTATGTAACATTATACTTTATGCAATTGTACCAAAGAAAGATCAACGGTAAGTTCTTTATTTTATTGTAATATAACATAACTTCTATTGGATGTAAAAATAGTCAATTTATTTCTCATGTAATCAAAGTAGCAAATGACCATGTCCTGTATATCTATGTAACTGTAAACGTGGTAGAGCCGTTAGAGCTCGCCCGGGGCGGCACCACCGCTACCCTCATAACCCGCCGTAAAGCGACATGTTCTTC
>DWON01005872.1:0-14463 GCA_018251015.1 Phocides pigmalion okeechobee
GGGTTCTGCTCTGCTCTGCTTTGGTTTGAATGATGTGATAAAGCATTGCTATACATATATAAAATAAATAAATAAATGTATGAAAATATATAATATATAAGTATACGTTATTACAAACATATATAAAATTATTTACCAACAGGTTCCTCAGGATAAATACAAGCAAGCAGGCGTCACGGAAGACAGCCAATGAAAAATTAATGTAAAACGCATTTCATCCGAACTTATGCTAAGTACGCGATAAATCTTAGCCTCGGGGGTGGTTTCTGTAAAATTTATTCTTTCTATCCACCCCCTAATCCCGTTATTAATGGTATTTTGCTTCCCCCACAAATATATGCGCGAATGCATTGTCTGAAAGCGGTTTCGATAAGCTTCTTGCAATTTTCTTTTGAAAATCGCAAGATTTTGAAAAATCACGTCACGATTTATACTTTTATGTCTTATATATTAAATATAATATTTTGAGTGTGAGATTCTCGCCTTAAGCTGCAGCAAATAGTAACACTTAATTTGAAAAATATAAATTTATATAGCAATAATTTTAATTATAATATTTTTTGTTGTTTCTTAGTCCCAATATAATTCACCGTAATTATACATACATAGCCTATAACAATACAATATGTATAGGCGGTTTATGTACAAAACTTACCTAATTATCAGTGACCACGGGCCATGCAACTAGTTCGAAATATCAGCAATTAAAAAACGTAAAACTCGTTATATAAGAAAATATATCAATTCTGATTAATTATTGGTTTAAATATCAGTACACACAAATAATTGAACCGTTTTTTTTGTTAATTAAGCCTAGCTGGCTTATTTTTATATTGAAAAATCATTTTCTTTTAATTTAGTTCTCGTTAGAAATAAAGTGTACTTAAAACAAAAACCTCTTAATACATACAGCATACATATACCATTCCAGTAGAGAGCGCTCGTCCCTTATTAAAATTTGTTTGAAAAACAGCAAATAACAATCAATTTCGTCGTACCCTGTTTTGTTATTAGGATAATATTTAATACAATTCTAAGGTTTTAGGGAAATTCGTCTTTATTTGTTAACCATATGGGTTGTTTTTGTTTGTACAAAGTACTAAGTATACAGTGGAGCACTCGTCAACGTTGCGCTTTATTGAAACGAAATAAAAAGAAAAAGGGAATTCTAAAATTGGTCTAAAGGTGACGTCGTACACATTAGGCCGAGAAAAGTGACCATCTTTGTAGGAAAATCAAAAATCAATCAAAATTAACTTTTTTATTCAATGTAGATTCTTTACACTCTTTGAGCGTCAATAAGTTATCACTGACTCGTAAACTGTTTCAGTTAGAGAAACGTAGTTGTTAATTAAATTCTAAGAGAGACGATCGTCGTTCTCAGGAGTCAGAAGTAGCAGCGGTCATTTAACATCTGGTTGACTGCATGTTCGTTTAATAATATAACATGAAAATTTAATATGATATACACATATATATGACTCTCTGAAAATTATAGTGACCCGTAAAGAAATAAGAAAAACTTAAAAAAAACTATATAACGGGTCCTCAAGTTTAAAGTTTTTTAATTCATGATATAAAAATATTATGTGTTCGATCATAACTAAAGTACCGTATTTTACTATATACCTACTGGGTACTAGCGATGAACGTTTTTTAATTGCATTTGCATGGCTCGTGGTTACGGCAAAACTGCCTAATATATAAACCTGTAAGATATATACTTTTTTGAGCCAGCGGTGTTCTCTGAAGAAAGCAACAGGGATTGGCCCTAGGCTGAATTTTAATAAGATGTCACTGCCATAACAAGGGCGGAGGGAAGAAATTTTATTACAACAAAAAACTTTATCATTGAACAATAACACGCAGAATTACGCACTTCTAATTGGGTCTAATCGACCGGGAGAATGTTTTAATTAGGGTTCCTTGTCAAAAATTAAGTCCCAATTCGTAACAAAAAATTGATCTTTAACGATTTATATCTAAAGCTTTATACTCGCTTAGGTCAGTATCAAGTGTAAATTGTAACCGACCTAACAAATGAAGTAACGTCAGGCGCGGTCAACATTCGGATGGGTGACCGTCAGTGGTTAACTTTCATACGTATTTCTATGCTTTGAACCGCTCTGTTCTGGTTGTTTGTGCGACACATCGATATGAGGCGACTTTTTGTATTATTGCATAATTTATGTTTTTATCGGTGATCGAACTGTAATTCGACTAAATAAATAAATCGCTAATTTAATCAACCGTAAAGCGATGCTTGTTTCGATCGGAGAGGTGTGGTTGCCGTGTATACTTACAAGCGAAACATTATTTTTAGTCTTGCATACATTTGTGTTTTTGGTCGAATCTTCATTCGACTAAAAAGATACAATTATATTTACAATCCGTCGTAAAGCAACGCTTGTTTCGGAGAGGTGTGGTTGCCGTGTACACTTAGAAGATCACGACCTCTCCTCAGGCTTTTTGTTGGTTTCGAATACATTTATTTGGTTGAATTATAATTCGACTAAAGAGATATAATCGCCGTGATTGTCCGTTATAAAACAACGCTTGTTTCGATTGGAGAGGTGTGGTTGCCGTATGATTACTAGCGCAATGATTATCCTTTTCTCTTAGTCCTCAGGCATAAAAGCCTGTTCAACATCTCACCACCACCTCAGACAGGAGTTTAGCCTTGTTTGAGGTCGGATGTAGGGCCATTGGTTGCACGACTATTAAAATCGAGTGTCATGCACGTTTACATATATCATGCTCGTAATACGCATGCACATAATATGCATATGCATATGCGATGCATATTGAAAAGGTAAAAAAATATACTGAACTGAAAGTATACATAAACTCTTACCGACTCGTCCGATCTTCTCTGATGGGGCGAAAAATATAGCTCTGGGGTATTTTTAATTTGACAGCTCGGTTTCTTAATGAGTGTATTAATTTTAATGGGTCCGTGATTAAGAAGCTATTATGTTTTTTGGGGATCCCTCCCAGACCTTCCTTCATTCTTAATTACAGCTAAATGAGCTGAGAATTTCACGAGGAAGTATCATTTTTGTCTGTAATTAAATTTTACACAAATTTCATAGGGCAATTTTGATAAGGGCAACCCTTCGAGTGCTAAAGGATTTAGTCGAAAAAAAATAAGAGTCTTTTATGAAAGCTTGTAATTATTTATATGTAAGCAGCTGTTTATTTTTTTGTTTGTTTATTGTCTTGCAGTGTATTGATTTGTCTGCATGTAACGAGTAATTGTCGTTACGAAAATTTTTGTATTTTTACAAAGTTACTATTCAGATTGCAGATTTTTTATTTAGGAGCCTAGAAACCTTATAGGTCTTTCTGTCCTTTTTATGAAATAGTTATAGCAAACGAATATGCAATCCTCTAATAAGTTGCCGCCCAAGGGTATTTGAAACAAAACAAAAAGTCCGACTTAAAGTGGACAAGGATGTAGTTACTCTTGAGGGCTAAGATGGTCGCCTCATATGTATCGAGCTAGCAACCATACCTTTCTACTAAAACTTGGGTATGGCGGAGGTACCTCCCCTTTCAAATCGTATATTTCTACCACAAGATGTTAATAACTGCAGAACTCTTTTTGGACGTCAAAAAAAGATACCACCGCTTATGACAAACATATTTCTACCACAAGGTGGTAAGAACTACAAAACTCTTTTTCAACGTCAAAAAATCTACCACCGATAAAGGTAACACATATTTCTATCACAAGATTGTAACAACTACAAGGCTTTTTTTAAATTTCAAAAATCTACCATCATTTTAGGTAGAAATATGTCTACCATACATAACTACATACATTTTTGAACTACAAAAAATCAACCACCGTTTGTGGTAGACATCTACTTCAAATTTCTTAGACAAAGCCGGAGGCTTGACACTAATTTTATTTCTTTCCACATTATTCAAGACCGTTTTCATTGGGACAAATTAATTTTATCTAAATTAGCTCGCTGACTCGATCCCTTTAACCCAGTTGCTTCTTAGCAATTATTCCGCAGTTAAATATGCAATTATTTTAACGTTTTTTCACTTACAAGTGTAATTATTATTTCTATTTCTTCACCCACTTTACACACAAAGCAATACTTAGCGAGCGGTCGTTAGCGGAATGTAATACTTATGTAGAGCTAAGAAATGTTTGTAAATACCTATATTTATTTTATAAACATTTCATTTAATGTTTTTTTTTTGTAAAATATACTTAAAACTGTTTAAAACTTTAAAAGTAATATTTTAAGTAACATTTCTCTTATTAATTATTATACAATTGTTATATATTAAGTTAATTATATATATTTAATGTAACAATTTGCTATAAAATATTTAAGTTAATCTTAAGTTTTTCAAACAGTTAGATCCACGTTTGATCGACGCCGGCGATAAGAGGGCTGGTTCATATCTTGCGTAGTAATTCGGATAGCGTTCTTGGCACCATGCCGCATGAGCACGGACCCATCTTATTCTTTAGGTTATGCTTTATAATTTTTAAGATTTTAATAATTATAATTACCTAACATGTATGTTTAGTTGTCAATTATCATAATACTAATTAATCTTTACGGCTGTGTTAATAAGTAATTATGATTATTTTTACATTATGATTCATATTTCAAAGCTCATTAAAAGTGCATTGTCAAACGTAAAAAAATGTTGTTAGTTCCTGAAACGAAATGGCGAGAGACATAAAATTTTTAATATTCCCATCCAACTGTATGAGGTAACGGCATCGTACCTGTAAATAAGCAGGGAGCCTCTAAAGTTTCTCATATCCTTCAACGAGTTCAGAGGGAGGGACAAAATGGTGCCTCGCGACATTCGGCAGCCATTACTGCGACCCTCTGTGCTCGTCCTCCCCTCGCGAGGCGTGTTTACTAAAAATGCGTTCAAATTTATATGCTGGCTTATACATTTATTCATATACGCACAGACATGCAAAGCTTCCTTGCAAACAGAACATGTCTGTTTTTAATTCACTCGCACACTTGTCTGACGGGTTGTTTTTTTATGTTAGAAGAGCAAACGAGGAAACCACCTGACGTGAAGTAGTCGCATAGACATCCACGTACAACCACAAGCACGACCGAAATCCTATCTGTGCTTGAACGTAGCGTTACTCCTGAGGACTAAGATGATCGCCTCACTTCAAAGTGTAGCCGGCAACTGTACCTCTCCAACCGAAACACAATACATGAAGAAAATGTTGCTTTACGACGTGTTATGAGGGTGACGGTGGTGCCGCCCCGGGCGAGCTCTAACGGCTCTACCACCTTTAACTTTTGTATATAAAGACTAAAAATCTAATATTAAATAAGTGTAAAGTAACGATCGAAACCTATCTAATTTTTGCATGATGCACACACTAAAAAACTATATCATTCTATTTTTATAGATAAATTAGAAAACTTAACAATAATACACATTAAACCCGATAATTCTATAGAATTAACACTACCGTAACTTATTTCCAACGTGAAGCATTTCTAGAGTGCTGTTCATGTATTTCCATGGTAGAATGGTTGCAACTCAGTTTAATATGAAGTAATCATCCCAAACCTGCCCAAAGACTTTTATTGACATCAGCTGGGACCCTTGTTTTTTATCAATTAATCAAGTTAGTTACATATGTCCATGGAGTCCCATGATTCCGATATATATACATATCGGAAGGTATATATATAAGGTAAATATAGATTTACTTGTGAAAAACACCATTACTAATCTAAATTATAATCGTTACAAATCTTAACCACTGACATTTAACGGTACGCAAAACACACGATTTTTTTCATCTTAATTAGTGTCATTAATAATTAACTATTAACTTAAAGGGTCGTTAATAGTATCCATAAAGCCTTCACACAACCGATAGCAAATGTTACCGGAATCACGTTACTCAAATACAAATCAATGAATGAATTTACATGACCGACGAGCGTCCATCTTTGTCGTCTTTACAACTGATTAATAATGCAATTTTAGTCAATAAAACTTTTTTGGAACACAAACACGTCCTTCACAAATCACAAACCACCACTTAATGCGTCCGTGAGATTTAACTCTTCAATCCCAAAGCTCTTTTTTCAAGACCATAATGAATTCCTGTTTTTATACGCCTTTACCGGGGACAAATGTGCGGTTCCTTATAAATATGCGGCCGCTTAAATAAAGGGAAGTGCAAGTGTTTGTCAAAGTTGTGAATGTTTTATGGAACGGGTTTAATGAATTAAGAAAAAAGTGTATTTATTATTATTACGCTATGCTCTAGGCCTTTAAAAAGTTTTTTTTACGAAAAACAATTTCGAAATTACTTTTATTATATTACACGAACGTGTCGAAGTTAACTTGTTTTAAGGTAAAAACCATATCTACTCGTACATATATTACCTCAGAGACTAAAGGAAATATTTAATGTTTACACAAAAATAATTACTCGGAATTTACAACCGATTACAATAATGAAATTAATATCATTGAAATAATCTACATGTGGTCCGAGACCACATGTTACTGAACACACTGAATGCATTTTTGCGCTAAATAGTAGTAGTACTCTGCGCGAAATATGAACCGGTCCTCTCGTCACCAGCAGCATCGACCAAACGTACATTTAATTGATCGTAAAAAATGGACACTTTGTAACTTTGCAAATTTATATATGTATATGCAAAATAGTTTGAGAAGCTTCGTCAGTCTTTAAAAGTTTGAAGAATGTAGAGTTCACATGCACTGAATAAGACTACTTTTAATAGGAACCTGTTTTTAACAAAGTCTAATATAAGAATTCCTGTTTGGTATGCAAAAAAGCTTTTCAAAGCTTGCCATGGTTACTTAGTGGGAATGGAATTCTGATGTATAGTGATCTCAGTGTCAGGCTAATTAATATTTAATTCTTATAAATTCAGTCATTATTATAAAAATGATAATTGCAGGCAGGAGCAGCAAGGCATCTTTATACGAGCTTAGACAAGTCTTCAGACCTGTTTGAGATAGTATGTAGATGTCCATAGACTGCAGAGATCACTTAAATTCAGGTGGTTTTGCATGGTCGTTTACTAATCTCCTCACAAAAAAGTGTGTGTCTATTTACATACAGCAGAATTGAAGCTTTTGATAAGTAGCCTACGAGAGATTGAGATGGATATAGAGTGTTAGGAGTATTAGGATAAGTGAAATAGATTATTTTTACCAACTTTTTATATTTTGATGTAATGTAATATATTACATATACATATATTAGAAAGAAAGAAAGAAATAAAAATCGTTTATTCGGTGCAGATATAAAATTTAACAATAAAAGAAAATAGTACTACGATATATAACACGCATACATAACTAGTTAATGCGTACATATAACAAGAATTCTTTTTACATTGACCGAATAGGTCTCATTTTGCTGCAGGTAACAGTTTCCACCTGCAACGCTATTATTCAGTATAAATACCGTGTAATTTAACCTATCTCATTCTCTCGCCGATTTTATCCTAAACATAGATGTGTTTATTTTTTTATAGTGACACATTTTCGTTTCAACGAGTTTCAAATCACGGTTCTAAAACCGTTTCACTTTAAAAAATAATTTACTTCGGTTCAAACAATCTGCAATGGAAGTAGTAACAAAGAGTTACTATGAAAAAAGTCATTAACATCTCAACGCAATAGCAACTGCACAATACGAATTCAAAATCGCAGGAAGCTCTCAAACAATGTAAAGAAAAAAATTGTTATTGTTTTGAGGTAAGAAAAAAAGTGTTGCAGATTGCAGACAGCTGAAGGGTTAAACAGTTGCTGCAACTAACGGGTTATATATTACATGCTAGTGGGCTCAGCGAATATTATACCGCTCTGAATAAAATCTATACCTAATTTTTTAGGCAGAAAGTATACCCGGTTCTACTAGATCCAAGTTCCTGTACCACCTACTGGGTCCAATTGAGAATCTAAACCATTGGATCCACCTGAAAACACAATGAATTTCATTAAAATCGGTCCAGGTCGGTGGTAGAACAAAAAATGTTATGACTCTATACGGCTGATATGATTCGATTCTATCGCCTAAGTTCGATCGGAGTGATACCACCGCCATCCTCATAATCTGTAAAGCAACTTTTTGGTTTCGTTTGAAGAGGAGTAATAACCGACTACAAGCGAGGCCAGCAGACTAAAGACGAGGTTCTTAGTCCTCAGGACTAGCAACGCATGTACGAACGAGCTTAAACAAAACTTTAGTCCAATTTTAGGAACCTATTTACAGAAAATAATTTGTTGAGTCTACAAATATCTTTCTACTGTTATTTCAGATGAACATATTTCGAAGTTGAAATTGATATAACAGTTAAAATTTCAGACGGTTAATTAGAAATACTACCAAACTAAATTAATCTCCTTTCACCAAATGTCAATTAGTCCTATTTGCGAGGTTTCCTAGCTTTCAAATTTACGTTACAAATTTACATATTTACTTTAATAAATAAGTTGAGAGCTTGTCTGTGATTACAAAATACCCATATTATTAACTAAAGAGTAACAACATATTTAAAATTTGCTAATACTTTTTTCTAAAGGTGAGAGAACTATAGTTCGACCGGGGAGGTTCCACCGCCGCCGTCATAATCCGCCGTAAAGCATTACTTGTATTTCGGTTGAAGAGGTGCGCTTGCTGGCTACACTTCGAAGCGAGGCGACCATCTTAGACCTCAGGAGTAGCATCGCATCTACGTTCGAGCTCAGATAGGATTTCAGTCATGTTTGTAGTTATACGTCGATGTACGTATATCGACTACTTAACATCAGGTGGTTTGCATGCTCGTTTGCTACTCTTTTCATATAAAAAAAACTAAGTAATGCCAGCAAATGCCACATGGGCACGGACTCACTTTAGATGGTTTAGGTTAGACTTTTATTATAATTAGTCAAGACTTTAGTTGTATTGTATTCCCGTGATAATTAGCGGTCGTAATTCTCTCCGCGAGATATGAACCAGCCCTCCTATCACCAGCGGCATCAATCAAACGTGGGACTAATTGTTAGAATAATTTATGTCTGATTCATTTGTAAGTGCCTTATGAAAAAAAATTAAATACAGAAAAAGTCGCGAATGACAATGTAGTTTAATAAATAATGCCTCTCATACTTGCCGTATCGATCAAACGTGGGATTAATTGATAGAAAAAATTAGGTTTCATTAATTTGTAAGTACTTTATGGAAAAATGCTTTAGAAAATGCAGACAAAGTCGTGACCGACAGTGTAGTTAAATAAATAATGGCGGATAAACACGAGCGGTGAAATATGGTAACGAAAAGATGTTATCACCGTTGCATGCAAGGCGACCGTTTGAATCAATAATTTTGCTCACCTACAAATCATTTCTGAATATTATTTGAACTTTCGTTAAAGGAATGTAGAAGTTACGAAACGGCTATAATTAAATATAGCTACGTATTAATCGGTCATAATTATACATAACTTCATGCTAGGATAAAAAAAACCTAGAAGCCTGGGCAAGGTTGATCTGTGTGAAGGAGGAGGAAGGGACAGGGTCTATGATTCGTCTATGCTTGTAGCTTGAGAAAGAAAAAAAGAGGTTAATTTTGTAAAACTGATTGTAAAATTAAATTAAAGTGTAATTGTACTGTTGATGAGAGTTTCTTCTACCCCGAATCCCACATACATATGTATATATTATAATTAATTATTAAGGTCTTTTATCATATCACAAGGCTTAAATATTTAATACTAAATAAATTTCAAACAGTCTCACGTTTGATCGACGCTGCTGGTGACAAGAGGAGTGGTTCACACGCGCAGAGAATTACGATTGCTATTCCACAATGCAGCCATTGTTCTCGGCATCACAGCTGCACGGGCATAGACACAGACCTAGGTTTGATTGATTGTGACAAGAGGGTTGGTTCATACGCGCAGAATTGCGATTGTTATTCAATAATGCGGCAAGCGTTCTTACATAATGCTGCACAGGCTTGGACCTATAGATTGTTTAGGTTATTTTTTACTTATAATTAATTTTAAGGTATACCATGTTACATTTCTAAATACTAGTAAATACTTAGATAGATAAGGATAGCAATTTAAGTACAGTACCTTTAAGAATTCTATTAAATTAGAAATACCTATTTATTTTATTTGTCTTCATTGCTTAATACTTACAGTTAATTTTATAAAATAAAAAAGTTTATATAAAAAGTACAATACGTCACCTAAAAAAATTAATACATACAATAGTATTATTTTCTATATTATTTAATTTCTAATCGAAAGCCAGTAATTTTCTCTTGATACGATCTTCAAGCGAGGAGAACAATACTTCAGGCCTCTTTCAGTTATAAAACCTCTTCCCAGCAGTGGGAATTAAAAGCCGTAATTCTTATCTGCTCTAATACTAAAATCTATGTTAATAATGAAAACCTCTTAAGCGCAACAGATTCCTGGAGATTTTTCTTTACAATTTTAACAAGTAGCAATAATTATTTTCAAAATGTAACTTTTTATACAGATTAATTCCAGTAAATCGAATACAGAATTTCTAAAAAAACAGCTTTAATACCATTAGAAAATAATGGCTAATTTCTGCTAATACTAATACTAGCATTATAAATTTTCTAAAATCAAAATTTGATGTTGGTCTGCATTTTAAACTAAAGTTCATTTAAAAAAAATTGTAGTACTTAAAATATTTACAATTTCAAGAGGCAAAGACTTGCAAATTAAGTAACATTTGCACAATCCTAAAGATAATATCAAAAGTATCCTGTAATTGTCTGCAAAGCTTCAAAAATTTGTCTATTAAAATAGACAATAACAGCATTGTGATTTCAATGAGCAGGCAACACCGGTAACTGATATCCTTGAGAGCGAGTTTAAATTATTCAAAAAAAGAATCCCGCCATTCATATATAGCTTTTTTTCTTTTTTGTCTCTAATGCGTTCGGAAAGTAGGACATGCATATCATTATTGTCCTTTTATTTATTTTTTCAGTCCAAAACCGGCTATGAATAATACTAAATCATTAGTCGTTTTGAAATTGGAACGCAGCTGGTGTATTTTTTTCGCAACACTTTTTTCTTGCGTACCAGAATGTTTGGTTTAGCGATTTGAATATTTTTAACGTTTTGACTACAGAGTCAATGGCAATTTTTTTAAGGCGCAATTTATTATTGTGTAACGTTCGCAATTAACCGTGTTTGGATCTGCACCTGTCAGTGCATAATATTTTAAATTTTCACGCTACAATAAAAATATATGGCAAACGTAAATAAATTTATAATTATTCTGGAATAAGATCACCATCGTTAAATTGTCTTTCTGTTTTATTGCTCTATTATAAGAACCTATTGTGGGTCAATAAAGTATCCAAGTAGAATCCACAACGAGTAAGTCGTTTTAATTCAGTCGTGTCATCCATTATACAATTCAATTTCTATATCGGTTTAGTAATTATCATCTTGTCCATTAATTTTTATTTATTGATGATATGTTTACTAATCTTAAATAACCAATTATTGTAATACTGAAATTTATACAAAAAAGTGTATTTTTGCTTATGTGATATGTGTTTATTAATTTTCTTTTTTTTTATTATTATAGTGTGAAATAAAATGTTAACATGATTAAACAAGTAATTAAAATACCTTAAGGCTATTTTTAATGTAAATAAATTATTTAAAAAAATGATCAATATGGAAATAAATTATTATAAAGTCAAACAAATAGATAAAAAATATAAAGAAATTAAAGGTAGCAATTTAATGAATTGGAGAAAATATATTCAAGTAATAATAAGGTATATTAAAGTAAAATTAAATTACTAATTACAAGTAAATTGTAATTTTATTTATACGAAGTTCCCATTTAGTTCTTACCTTTAGTACTGATGATTCACTGTAGGCAGGACTTCTCTTCTTTTGAAAGTACAAATGTCTTTAAACAAACCAAAGAATACATAATATCACCACTGAGATAAATATAAGTAAATATTATAAATAAATGATAATTATTCCGATATTTAAAAAGTTCTCATGATAATCATTATACCGACATTTAATATCATAACGAAACAAAATTTATCAACGGCTCAATTGACAAAATAAATTTACATACACACACAATTGCAACTGAAAATTAACTATTAACAAAGACGGAAGTTGCTTCCCAAGAACCAGTAGCTAAATAAATTCCACAAAGACATCTGCTCGCTGATTGTCTAACGAGGTACGTGCATAAATTGAGCTAAATTATTATAGCCGGCACAAAAACTACTCTACGTCACATGGCGACAACTCTTTATTTTTAAAGTCTTTAAAAACCTGTCGCGACCCGGCTCAAGGTGTGAAATTTGCAAATTCAAAAAGTAATTCGTTTTGAAACGGCCTCCGTGGAACTTCAATTTAGTACTCACTCCCGTTCCTTTTGAAACTACATCGCGCTACGAAGGGCTGCACTTACACCGTTTTACAACAAGACGCTCGTATGCAAAACTGTTAACCCATTTCTTGAGTTGCCCCATAATTATGGTGTTTTGCATATTATTTAAAGAATAAATATTTATAAGGTAGTGAAATTTAAGAAGTTTTTTTCATACTCGTACTTAATAAAGCGCGTTCGTTACTTATTACAATGTCTGTTTTGCATTTTTATATTAATTTTGTAGTTTCGTAGCGGTATGCAAAACGGGTTGGATTTCTTACGTGGTGTGATCAAGTTTTCTGGTGCATCTTCCCACGTTTGAGTAAAAGATTTTTTGCATACTAAGTAAAAGGATAGATTTCATAGTGAGTTTCTAAGGAACATTTAAATATCAACAAATTAGAAAGTATGTAGTTGATTACTAAAATAGTTTTTGTCATACTCATTTTTATTTGTTTATTTATTTTTTTAATGACACACCAACAGTATTACAAACAACAATTACAATAGTCTTACACGGGTATAAAGATAGTATGTACGCCAATTACAGGTGCGTACAACATTCTCTATAATAGACATGTTGAGTGAATAATATGGACAACTAAAAGGAAAGGTTGATAGAGTTAAAAAAGACAAAAAATTAAGGATATACATAACTAAGCAATAATATGGCTATTTATGAAGAGAAGTGTTGAAGTGTAAGGGATTTTTTTCTCAGGATCGAGCCTGAGTCATTAAAAACATCTAAATCACATAAACAACACATTCGCAAGAAAGGAGATTTATTTCAGACTTATTTTATTCATATATTATTTATGTGTAAATATATTTTATTGATATATTATTTTCAAATAATGGGAAACTACTAAATGTGAGTACAATTTTCGATATTAATACTAAGAAAAAAATATTAAGTTAGTATGATGAATTCTATAGCCTTCTCTCTATCCATGTATGTATATCTTTCTATAGATTTTCCATGAACTAAAAACCATTAAGTACTATCAATTACTAATTTTATGGTTATGGAAATGCAAATAATAAAAATAAGTACAAAAAAGCTACTCTTTCATACTATTTAAATTTATTTTAAAATTGATGACATATAGCATTTGTAAATAATTTATTGATACAACTAAACTAAGATTCAACTAAAACTAATTTGATTATAAGACTGAGGACACTTTTGTGACCTCAGAAATAGCAATGCATCTACGCAATACCTTACATTTAGTCTTTAACATTAGTCTTATTTGAGTTTGTATGTAGAGGTGTATGTTGCAGTAACTACTTGACATCAGCTAGACTGATTTAACACGCCCATTCGCCATTTTTCTCACATAAAAACAATGGAGCTTATATACAATCACAAACAAAACCCGTTAATTGCCATTCGAATTTCGAACCGATCCCCATTTCGATTCGACAATAGAAATCGCTAATCGAACTTGAATGAATCGATCGAAACCACTTGACTCGTGTTCAAATCGAATTCGCCCCTCTAATTCTTTTGTCCCATCTTTTGTACGTATCTTTTGTACATATCTTTTGTCCCGTTCGATCGAACTGCACAATGGATTATTGAAGTGCTGTGTTGTAATATTTTGACGTGCATTGTTAAATGCACTTGTCGATAAATAAGTGTATCGATTTTGTGAATGTGTATTTAATTAGGTTTTTTATACACAAAGAGCGGAAGTTCTTTATAGTTTTATTGGTTTATCGATTCTTTACCGAATTCTCGATATGTTACACTAAATCATGTAAGTGGTTGCGGTGTCATTGTCAAACATTGTATATAGCATTTGAGTTTTTTTTTTTTATTGTGAAAGAGTGGTCACTGCAGCCCATGGACAACCACGTCCAATCTCAAATAGTGTTCTATTAAGTTCTATTTAAGGATGGACGCGGATGCGTTCCTACTCTTGAGGACTACGATGGTCGCCTCCAATAATATGTGTCCGGCAACCACACCTCCCCAACCGAAACACAATACATGAAGAACATGTTGCT
>DWON01005873.1:0-14463 GCA_018251015.1 Phocides pigmalion okeechobee
GGACTAAGATGGTCGCCTCGCTTCAAAGTGTAGCCGGCAACCGCACCTCCCCAACCGAAACACAAGTAATGCTTTACAGCGGATTATGAGGGCGGTGATTGTATCACCCGGTCGAACTATAGTTCTTCCACCTTTATTCAAGTATCAATAATATTTACTACCATAGTATGAAATTTAGAAGCTACTTAAGAAGTCTTCTTTACATTAACGTTAATATTTCTAATTAGTATTATGGAACATATTATTACAATTTATAACTTTTATTTAAATTTACACTTTCTCAACACCTCAGACGATAGGAGCGAAGATTTTCCCATCGTAAATAGTGTTAAACCAATATAACCCAGTTACCACGATGTAGAATCAAATACGTAAGTTCACGTCCGATATATTTATTATTACACTTGCGACCTGTAGGCGCGGCTAACGAACCAGATACGAATACTATTACGAATACGAATACCGATACATTTGTATTCGTACCGAGAAATCTTAATAGAGTTGTAAATGATACACAATAATTCTTGAATACACATAATCATTAGCGATTCGCTCTGAATTATCGTTCCGTACAACTAATTTATAGCCTAAATGGGTTTCTAGTCTGTATGGTATTTTGAAATATTGATGTTGAAATTGTAATTTACGAAAGGTTGTGTTTGCAGCTCTAGAGATATATAATATTTTACAGGTGTAAAGAGAAAATATTTCAAATGTTTACTCTGTAATACAAATATTTTAACAAATATAAGAACTTGAACAATTTTCACTCCATAAGTACAGATGGTACTGTCTTCGTCTAAAAATCATAAATTAATTTATTTCTCAACGAATGCTTCCATTTTAAATGTAACGCATTAAACTATTAAACGTATGCCTTCCCTCAAAATAACAAGGGATTCGATCAAAGTCGAAAAGTAGACAACATTTATGATAAATAGAAAAATATCTGGTTTGTTATTATAAAATACATGTTTTTTATTATTTAAAAATTAAATTACTCATTCTACTTTTCAAGTATATTTAAAGTTTATCAAAAATAACTCCTTATCGTTTTTTATAAGTAATTGATATTACTAAATAAATTCGCGGAATGAACACGTTAAGTAAATAACATTTAAATTTGAAACAATTAAAATCACAATTTAATATATAATTAACATTACCTAATCGTAAATCTACATTATTTATTAAAAATAAACCTTAATATTAAATACAGTAGGCCTTTCTCCATTTTTAATACCGATTAAGAATTTTATTAAGAAAATCATCGTCTTTGTACCATTCCAATGATTATCACTATTCCATATTCATGAGCAAAAAGTAGCAAAATGAGAATTTTTCGAACGTAAATCTTCTATTTCAAATGTTAAATGTAACAAAATATATAAATTATATCATTTCACGGAAAAAATCGACAAATTGCGAACTCAATATCATGTGCATAAAGTATTTATATTATAGAGATGTAATAAATTAAGTTTGTTTGTATATTAAAAATTATGATCTCTGATCGTTTTCACTTTTGAATTATATGACATTTTGCTTAAGTCTGTTGATTTAATTAATGGTATACTCTGTTTTATTAACTTATAGTACATGTACGAAATGTATATTATAATGTGTGTGTGTGTGTGTGTGTGATTTAAAATGTGACTGAGTGACCCAGGTAAACAGATTAACTTACAGTAATAACTAATGAACTTAGAATCCTGGAATTCTGCACACAAGAATAGCAAACGAGTATGTGGGTAACCTGATAGTAAGTCGGTGCATCCTCTCTATCCACGTACAACCTCCATTAGGAATGGCATACTTGGTTGCACGTAGATGCGTTCCTACTCTCGAGGAATTGCATGGTAGCCTTGTAATGTAGTCCTTTACGGCGGGTAATGAGTGTGTCGGTGGAACCTTCCCGGTCTATTATTCTGACATCTGAGATCTATTTCACAAAGCAGTTCAATTATACAACATGAAAAATTAATACAATATTGCTTTAGGGCAATTATGAGGACGGCGGTGGTACCTCCCGGTTAGAAGTATTGTTTTACCTGTAACCCTTTTCACACACAGCGGTTCTATGACACGTTATATAAAAAAATCGTGGAGTGGAAAGATAGTTATAAAAATAACGCAAACTTCATTTGTTTTGTATGAAACGTCGTCGTGTTATGAATCAATGGAAGTCCCGTTAGTCCGTAATAAGGAAAATGTTGCGTCCCAAGAAATGGATTAAGTTAGGTATGTGTGTTACCGACATATGACATTGTTTAGTCTCGTAATGCAGTAGAATGTCTGTGGTTTGAGTATTTTCTTAAAAACTATCGTAAGGAAGTAAAATAGAGGTTGAAAATTTGTATGACTTTTGATTCCCTTTATAACTTTGCGTCAAATATACGTATGGCGTACAAATAAAGGTGCATAAGTTACTGAATTTTATTGTAACATCGATTTTTGTACGAACAACGCCGCAGGCAAAAGCTAACAATACTAAAAATAGAAATTTCGTTGTTTTATTTTTTGGTAAAATTTTATTTTAACATATTTAAAACAATTTCCCTAATTCACTAATCATCAATTATTTACACGAGCCCGCACAATTAATTAAGTCCTCCAAATATTTATAATGCAATAAATAAAGTCTGCGATCACAATAAATATAGCTGGAATAATTTATACGTAGTTCAAAATAAAGAATGCATGAAAACACCGTCCCCTAATGAATGTTTGAAAGAAGGCATCATTTAAATTAGTTCGGTATAAATAAATAATTAATGGTCTATATTGAGATGTTGCGTTGCTTAATGAGCGTGGCTGGATGGTGGTTTATTGGGGTTTCGTGTTTGAAAGTTTAAATAATGTAGATTGGGAGTAAAAAGTGTATTACTAAGATATCCAGTGATATTAGAGAAAGTTTCAAAAGTGGTATTTCACGGTTTGAGTAGCTAAGCTCTGCCGTCACACCCATTTTTAGCGTGTAACTATTCTTGCGTCGAAAAGTATGGTTGACGGCTCACTTATACATTAGGCGACTATCTTAGTCCTCAGTGGGTAAGCTCCAACGTCACTCTCATTTTTAGCGTGAAACAATTCTTGCGTGGAGAAGTATAGTTGCTGGCTTGCTTACACATTAGGTGACTATCTTAGTCCACAGGAGTAACAACGCACGGTTTGAGTAGGTAAGCTCCAAACCCAAACACATTTTAGTGTGAAACAATTGCGTGGAAAAGTATGGCTGCCGGCGGATTTTATATATTAGGCGACCATCTTAGTCCTCATAAACAACGTATTTGTGACTAACTTTAGATGGAGAGGACTAGCATCGCAACTATGAATAACTTGAGGTGAGGTTCCATTTTACAGACGTCAAAAATAGTCACAATTTACTGTAGACATAGTAAATTTTGTATGCTACTACTACTACTACTATGCAAGTGAGTAGCTACCACCACATTTCAATCTACTACTTTTCCATTCAAAATCAAAAATTGCTTCAATTACAAATGCTACACTTTGAACCGAGGGGACTATCTTAGTACTCAGGAGTAGCAACGTATCTACGTTCGAGATCAGATAAGATTTAGCTGTGTTTGTGGTTGTACGTGGATGTCTATGGGCTGCGACTACTTAACATCAGGTGGTTTGCATGCTAGTTTGCTGCTATTCTTACATAAAAAAGGGTGTGACTTTACCTCTTCAGTCGAACCGTACATTATCTAGGTTCTCGCTACAACATCGTCGCTTTGGATAATTGCAAAGCAAAGGCCGGCTTTTACGGGAAATCACTAAGTGATTTTTGAAAGGATAATATAATAACGTTGTTAGTATCCGCAACATAAATTTAATGCTGGCTTTAATATATAGAAAAATATTTTAAAATACTTGTCATCTTCTATCCTATTTTATATAACCAATGTAACTAGTTAGAAGTAGCGTCAATCAAAAATCGTTAATCGTGTACCCGTTACACAGTAAAAAGACATGGATTTGTCATACAAAGTCATAGTGTAAAGCCATGGAGATTTTAATTAACATTTTACTAGCAAAAGATCTGTGTATACTTACAGATAAATATATTTTATTGCCAATCTATTATGTATACAAATATTATAAAATTAATTTTAATTGCCTTAATACACAAATTTCACTTTCAACAGGTCACAATTATACGTTTCCTTTCTGATTAAAATCATATAAAAACATTTGCATAAAAGCCTCAAGAAGATCCAAATTCAACCTCGAAAAATCATAAAACCATATATCATACATGCAATTTACTGACCCGCGATCGAACCCAAAACCTCAGCAACGATTCTTATCTAAATTGCAACCGCGCAGTAAAAAATGATGATAAAGCATTTCTTCGAACCATCACCTTCTCTTAACGGAATCATTAATAAGTATTTACGCCACATCTGTCCTTAAGTGACACTAGTATAATAAACAATATATGTGCGAACAAGCACTACCCAATTGTTCAAGCGAAAATAATCTTTATTGCATTGCCATAAAGCATAACACGCGGCAAATAAATATTGCACAGACACCGTAAAAAAGATTGTGACATATTAAAAATGGATCATATTGCTTTGGGCGTAAGATTGCAGTGAGGTGCAGAGGAAAATTGTGAGAACGTGTGTGGCAACGTAGACCAGGAGTCGGTTTTGATAAATGATACGATTTGACACGCATAGTGTAAGCTTGGGAACTCTACTGATTAAATTTGGGACGAATGGAACTTTATTTCCGTTTGCGGTATTCTTTTTGTTTATTATCGAGGTTGTTTAATACTTTTAGGATATGAAACCCATTGCGATTATGTACAGGTCGTAAAATGCAAATTATGGTAGTTTTTATGTAGACTCTACTTTGTTGTGGCAAATAGAAATCAGATGAGATTGTTCATGAGCCTTTTATAAAAACGCAGATACTTAACCTGAATTCAAACAATACAAAAATAAATTTCAAATATCAACAGTAGAGTTAGTGTAATTGAATTAATTACAGTGTAGTACAAAATATATTGGATTAAACCTTAGAGTTGGTATTTATGTTAGAGTATTGTATTAATTAAAAGTAGTCTCTACGTAGCGTTGATATTACAACATAAAATAAAAATTAATACTAAATCTAGAGTTCGTATAATATATGAATAGTAGAGTTAATTTTATTGAACTAATAAAGTTAATGTTATTGGACTAATTACGGAACACATACAAAAAGCCTTGGTTCTGAATCTTAAGTTAGGATTTATGTTTATAATATTATAAAAAAACGAAAATTTACTCTACATAGAGTCAATTTTATAAAAAATGCACACATTTTACATCCAACACATTAAAGCCTCAATTTGGAGCGTCTAAAAATAAATTTTACGAGGTAGCACTAGTTCTGTACATTGCTGAGTTCATACCGTGATTTTGTTCCGGTTTTATTAGTAATTACATAGACGTAAAACCTAAGAAATCCCAAAACCTGTATAGGTACCAGGTAGTACTAATGGGGAGGTACCAATACCGTAACTGATTTCAGTTGCGAAGAATTTTTGTTTTGATATGCGGTAAAGGTTTACCAGCTTACTTACAGTTGAGGCGATTAAATCAGTCCTCCGAAGTAGCAATGCATCCGTGCATTACCTCCGGCAAGGCTTGAGTCCTGTTTGAGGTTGGACGTTGGAAGTCCCATTGGGGCAAGGAAAGGTCCTGAGCGAACTGATAGTAAGAACTATCAGTTCGCTTGCACTCATTTGCTACTTTTTTACACAAATTTGGTATAAAGCCTTTCTAAATAAAACCCTTACGTTCAAACGAGTATTTTTATATATTAGCAAGAATATAACATGTTGACCACTCAGCCATGACCTGTTAGTCTTATATTTTATGTTATATAGTAGGTTACTGGTCGTAAAACGGGTTGTTAAGGAACTTTAAAATGCATGTTTCATAGTCATTACAACGTAACGTAACATTGCCTACAAATAATACGTTACAAACGCTACAAAATAGCTTTTTCCCGCGGCATTGCTCACTTTGAAGTAGATTTTAAGTTGCGACATGATAAATCATCTAGTCCTATATTTACCCAAGGGGCATATTGGAAGCAAATTTATAAGAAGTTTTTTTTCTTTATTTTACCCCCTTAGAGATGAAATTATCAATATTGCTTTCTTAGTTACAACTTACGTTAAATAAAAATCTGCATATATACAAAATTTCAGGATTCTAAAATCTCTGTGTCTGTCAGTCACCTTCCTCTTTTATATATTTAGATTAAAGTTATTTTCACATAGGCAAAAGCCTAATAGTCAAGACTCCAGTTCATCGTATAAGAGTTGAGAACAATGAAAATTTTAAATACAAAATTTACATAACTTTTGTTGCCTTTATATAGAAAAAAATATTAATCTTTATCACAGTGCAGTGAATTATATCAAAATAAAGTAAAAAAAAATACGCTACATTACCGTGTGATAGGCAACTCTATTAAAAGGTAGAAACAGTAAAAACACTGACGTCAGACACTGCAATCAGAAGTAGAGCACAGGTCGTTTAGTAGATCGTTTTGTATTGTAAGCAAATACAACTGTAGAGTCGCGTGTAGAGTCGTAAAATAAATCACTGTGATAATAAAATGTTTTATGTTTTATTTTTTTAACAAGGTTTTCTTGTGAACTATCGGGAGTATTATAATTAGATGTTAGCATATTTAACAGTAAAGTATTGTATTTAAATAAACTTTTAAATTCCAGTGATAATAAAAATATGACCTTGATTATAATTTTAAAATTAATTGTAGATCGAAACCTGTCTTGACTAATCCAAACAGCCTTCAACGCACATCACTAAACAGAACTCTATATTACTCAACTTTATACGAGTTTACACCAATAAACTCTACCGTAGAGATTCGCAGAATCTGTTTACGAAGTTGTTTTAAGCTCTCCTCTCCATATAAGTGTTGGGTACTATTCACCCATATACCGTGAGGTCCAACTGATGTCAACATTTTACGCTTGTCTACAAATAGGTGCGAATGTTAACTTGGGATTAACGTCGTCAGCCAATTTAAGATCAGCCTTACGGTACAGGCGGTCGCGATAAGCGTTTATATAATAACTCTCTATATCACATCACACGTCTTCAAGAAAGACACAGATTATGAAGGCTTCACTTGTTTTAACACCTGCCAAAGGTTATTCAACCCATTATTGTTCTATTACTGGGCATGGGTATCGTCTCAAAATAAAAGAGATTAGATCATAGCCTAGGAAAAGTGAGGAGAAATTTATGGAAAACTAGCAGGTTTTCAAACTACATTTTATTCGCCGTAAGCAAGTGATTATTTATTTATAATACGGTTGTAACTACGCAAATAAATTTTAACACTACTCTATCGTTGGTTTTGGTATAAAATACTGTTAGTTTTATATTTTCTACAGATGGTCATTAATAACATGCAATGCCGAGGATTAAACTAAATACATCGTTTGCCACGAATTCCCGTCAGCGTTCAAAATCACCACTATGCTATCACGAGTATTTTAAAACTATTAATGGCTTCATTTACGTCCTATTTTCGGGATAGATATAATAGTTTTGAACCTAAACGAGGGTCTGTTTTATGAGTTCCAGTTACGTCGAGTAGCCGATGGACGCTTCAAATATGCATACGTCGATGGATACTTCAAATATACTTATGAAAGATTTAACGTTAAAATTGAGCATGTAATACTCTTAAGCACTAAATATCTTGTACCGTTCAGATTTCTGAGCTCATCGCTTATACCTTGCACCACAAAATAACGTGGGTGGTAACGAGCTATAGGAATAATATCATCATTCCCATTCGCATAGGAATTGAGACACGATGCGATAATCGCATTGACGCGTACGGTTATTGACTGGAAACTGGCCTGTAAATTATGCGCGTTATGGACGCAAATCGTGTAATGCTGTTGAAAAATGTAAGTATACAGCATGATGCGAAATTAGATAAACAGCTTTGTTTGTGATATTGACTTTTTATGATTTGATAAATATCTTATATGAAATATTCGTTTAAGTTGTTGTTGAAAATATGCTTGCTTTGCTATGCTTTGAAATATATTCCATTATACATTGTGATAGCGGAATCTTACAAAGTAGTTTTTAACAACAACTTAATAACATGGATGTTCGCAAAGTAACGCCTGATACTATTAACTAAATATTCGTTTGTTTGATCTTGTCATAGGTTGTTTTAATATCTTACGAATGATTTGCTTTCATAGGATTATAGTTAGCAAATTTTAGCCAATAAGTCTATTTCGTCACATTAGCTACTGCTATGAAATAACATTAAAAACGTTATGAGGGTATCATAAATCATGATTATAAACCGCATTACTCAATATAATGTACATAGAAAAACAAATTATAAAGCATTAATTATTGTAAAGACTTTTAAATAAAATATTGAAGAATTTCATTCAAATAAAAGTAACAATTAATTAATTGATTACGAAACCTATATACATTATTTGATTTGATTCGACATAAAGTTACGCAAAATCACAGCAAAATAATTATATTATTAGTAAAAATAAATATTACATAATGTCGTTATATATATGACATTCGTTGCATATAATGTACATATATATTCTATAGTGCAAGGAACACGAATTTTGTATAAGACTGTATTCTGTGTCGGGAAACCTTAAAATATCTATGAAATAATATTATTACAAGATTGACTCATAAACTCACAGAGATTTTACGATAACAGAAATAACTTGACTATAACTTTCTAAAGCATCCTGTATATATGCAATTTGCTTAGCACTTCTCAGTATAAGTTAGTGATTTTAACGATCCTGTCCCTTTAGTTTCTTTTAAGTATTCCTAATAATTTGTTGTTAGAATAATCTTGATGTTGTGCCATCCTAGTTTTATAGAGACGACGTAAATATAAGTGGTTATTGAGGTAAACTGGTGTGTGAATATGGTTACGTTACGGTTACGAATATGAATATATCCGTTATATATATACTAAATTAAATAATTTATTTTATGCTAGCTGATGCCCGCTACTTCGTTCGCGTGAGCTTCAATTTTTGTTTTTTTTTATTCTATCAAAAAAGTTCTCGTACACTCACATCGGTAAGTTTTATCTTGACATAGTTTAAAAATTAATTAATAATTTTATTTATAGATCAATGTAAATGAAACTCAACATAAATGTTAATTGAAGCTGATACGATATATTAATGAAAATTACACTGAAATAGGTTAAGCCATTACTGAGATTAGCGCGTACAAACGCACAGACAAATGAACAGATAGAAAAAATATTAAGAATTATTTTTTTTTGGTTCTATTGCGTCAACAAGGGTGCCTAATATGTTAATATAGTTTTTCTCGTATATTCATTTACAGACAGCGATCAGTTATAATTTCATTACTTGTATTGCTAAAGAATTTACATACATTTAATTAATGTGAAAGATAGAAAGTAAAATCATCATTGGCTTTGAGACACGATCATAGCTTACGATTAAGGATGAAGGTACTAAAAATAACGTCTCAGCATTACTTTTAGATATATCATACATATTAATAGATACGAGACTCATTGTGTACTAAAGCTGAAGAATACGATATAGTATAGCTGAGATAGATTTTTAACAAGGATTTTTAAGTTCAGAGAACTATAGTTCTACTACACCTGCCCTCATAATCCACCGTAATGCTTGTGTTTCGATTGGAGAGGCGCGGTTGCCGGTTGTACTTTGAAGCGAGGCAACCATCTTAGTCCTCAGGAGTAGCAACGTATCTACGTTCGAGCTCAGATAGGATTTCAGTGGTGTTTGTGATTGTACGTCGATGTCTATGGGCTGTGAATACTTACTATCAGGTGGTTTGCATGTTTGTTTGCTACAACATATTCACATAAAAAGGATGCCCAACAGTGGGACACAAGTAACGATGAGGAAATAGCTACTTTAATGATGTAACATGAGATGAGAAACTTTAGTTTATTAGCTAACTTGTTTAATGCCACTTTACCTTATATTGACCGCGACTTAACCTTATATGCTAAATAGAACCTTACTGTTTATGTTAATGAGACAAAGTGCGTTTACGCTTTATATTAGAGCTGTCTTCATTTATAATAATATGTACATATAAATAAAATTGAGGTCTGTTTGTATAAAAAAAGCTTTTTAATAAGTGCATGTGAAACTATGTACGGTAAACATAAGAAACAAGTACCTAAAATTATATTTAAAGATTAAAGTATTCATTTACACATAAGGTACAATAACGAAAACCTTAAATTTAATAATTATATAGTAAAAGCCGTACCTAAACAATCTAAAGGGAGGCTGTGTTCATGCGGCATGATGCCAACGACGTTGGCCGCATTCCCGCGTGGCACAACGATAGCGATACTCTACGCCCCAGATATGAACTAGCCCCCTTGTCACCAGCATGTCAAACGTAGGACTAATTGTTTGAAAACTTTTTTATCTGTCTATTTTCTTCGGGTTAGTTCCGAATCAACTGAACCGATTTTACGGGACTTCCAGTGGCAAATAGCTGGTATTATAGGCAGTAAATAGCACGTTTATTTTAGAAGACGCTAACGAATTTGTGGGTACAGCTTGCATAAAAATATTTGTATTATAACTGTAAACACTATTGCACCACTCGTCGAAGGATGAGGTTGGTTAAATTGTGGTAGAACCTTTGAAAACATATGATTTTAAACCAGATATAAGCTTAAAAAATACCAACAGGTTCTCATAGGTTTCGCGGAATTTAGACATTTTACCACGTAACGGGTACTCAAAATGCTTCGACATGTTACGACATGGTATCTTCTAAACGTAAAGATTGTATCCAAATGAAAAAGCCATAGATAGATAGATTAAGCGGGGTGGTACCATCACCATCCTCAACTAATTCATGTGTTTCGTTTGGAGAGATGCGGTTTCCGGCTACACTTACAAGGGAGGCGGCTTTAGATCTCAGAAGTAGCAACGCATCTTTATATGATCTCAGATAGGTCTACGATCCTGTTCAAGTTTGGTTAACATCAGATGGCCTGCATGTTTATTTTTTACTCTTCTAAAATAAACAAAACCTTATCATAATTTGAAATTTGCAACATAATTTGAAACTAAGACGCAAGGTTCTAAAATTAAGTCTATTTAAAAAACTGAAGAAATAGTATTAATTCTTACACACGGCTCTGAACTTTTGTTTTCTGAATCTTTTTTGTTTTAGTTATTGAACATTGATTTAACCGGTTAATTTGGATCGTAAATTCCAAAGTTCGTACTGGTAGTGTGAAATTGGATGCTTGATTCGAGCTCTCAGTGATAAATGACCGGTAATTGTAACCAAGTATCGGTAAAAGAAATCGACCGTCACGTCCGAGGAAGAATATCGGTCCCAAAATCGGTTTTATTAATGCGAGGGAGTTGACTCCGTTGCAACCATGGAATACTGAAAATAAATAGAAGGCGCGTAAAGCACAGTACATTAAACCCTGTTTATGCTACACATGTAAGAAGTTTTAATTCTTTGCGTTAGTAATAAAATAGTTTTTAAGCATTCCACTTAAATTATTTTATTTCTTTAATGTTCGCTTTCTGCGCCATCGGTTTTTTATATTCTGAGGTTTAAGAGTATCGATTGAGATTTAGAATCAATTATTCAATTCAAAAAATGCTTACTTGAATGATATTACATTGAATACTGTAACAATACTATATTTTTTAAATATTTTAATATGCTTTAGACGGATCGCATGTATTTTTAAACACAATTTAAATTACGAACACTTTTTGCCTTTTTATTTAATACTAGTTTTTATCCGCGGCTTCGCTCGCGTTGAAGTCTTTAAATATATAACAGAGATAATTGCAGCGAGTAAAAAATAAAACAATGAACTGGTACCTAACCTCAAAAAAATGAAAATAATTTTAGTATTGCTTATAAGTGATACAACAAAATAAGATGAGATATATAAAAATTTAAAACACCTAAAGTTATAAGATATTAATTTAAAGGCTTTGAAGTTGCTACATTTTAAAATTTTTTGACAATCAATTATGGCCGTCAAAATATTTTTTTGAAAAAAAAATTGTTGAATTAAAAAGTATCCTATGTTCTTTTTAATACCTCTAAGAATATGTTTACAAAGTTTCAAGATATTCGGATGAGTAGTTTTGGCATGAAAGCGTAACAAACAAACTTACATTCCCATTTATAATATTAGTATAGTGTAGTATGGAAGTAGTTAAACTTTTTTGCAATTATATAAATTCAGAAGAAGTCAAAGAAATGAAAAATAAAGCAAAAGTCACTGAAAGTGTTGATTGAACGAGATTATTCACATCATTGCGTTACTTGCGAGTTGGAGGTGGTCTCAAAGGATTTTGGAGACCCGTTTATAATTTTTTTTATTGGAAACCTCTTAGTAATGTCCTATTTGTTTTCTTAAATAATTTTATGATCTTGTGTTTGAATCATTACACCGGTCTGGTATGCAAAGTTCTCCGGGTTTCATTTCAGACGATTCGTTTTATTAGTTTCGATCCAGTTTAAAAGATGACAAAACGCTTTTTCCGGTCATACATTTTATAGAACTAGTTGTGCTTTTCAATTAAATTATAATTCGAAATTTAAGAACCAATAAACGTAAAGTATAAGTACAGTATAAGAACACGTAACTTATCGAGATGTATCGTTTGAATTCGTTTCATTCGTTTCGATGCCGGTTGACAGATTATGGTGCACTTTTTCCGAACTTAAATTATATAGAATTCGTTGCACTTTCTAATTAAATATTAAACCAAAAGTACAAAACCAATAAACGAAAGAAAAGCATAAGAACAC
This sequence comes from Phocides pigmalion okeechobee, assembly GCA_018251015.1. Lineage (NCBI taxonomy): Eukaryota > Metazoa > Arthropoda > Insecta > Lepidoptera > Hesperiidae > Phocides > Phocides pigmalion. The sequence continues at coordinate 12,888 of DWON01005873.1, forward strand.
GTAACTTATCGAGTTGTATTGTTTAAATTCGTTATATTCGTTTCGTTCCACTGTGACAGATTACGGGGCGCTTTTATCAAATTTAAAATTTTATAAAATTAGTTGTGTTTTTCAAAGAAATTATAATGATTAAGTACAGAACCAATAAACAAAAGTTAAATATAAAAACTCGCAAGTTATCGAGATGTATCATTTGAATTCGTTTCATTCGTTTCGATCCAGTTTGACAGATTACGGAGTGCATTATTCGATCCTTTTGAAACGTATCGTTTCGAATGTTTATTGAAAGCATGATTTTTTAAAACATCGAAATTAATTTGACACTAATTGCAATTTGTGATTCTTATCACCGTTGACCTTGTTTCGTTTTGAATTAATTTTCTGATTTTATATTTATAACTAGCTCGCGACTTTGCTTGCACAGAAGTCAATATTAAGAAATATCACACAGTGAACATGTAGAAATTCCTTTCTTAGTTAACCTTTCTTAAAAGGATACGGCACGGCCCTGGGGTCGGCAATTTGCGTCATTTTTTTATAGTAGTACTGTACACTTAGTATATCATATGACTTGATCTCTGGATCAGTCGGTCATCTTACTCTTCTATATACACAGTTAAATTTGTTTTTTTTTTTTAAGAATATGAACTACAATAAATTAAAGCGAAAGTAAAAAATATTTACAAATAAAACATGCCATACAAAACTCCAGTTTGATATTTTTAAATACTAATCGTATACATTTATTTCTGCTAATAACGATGTACAACTATCAGCTCTCTACTGCAATTGTAGAGTTATTGTCATAGAAGGAATTATTTATGAAAATTTGTCACTGACTTTCAGATTTTACGCACTAAGCTATGTAATGTTTATGACTGATACACGCTGAAGTTAGACTGTTATAAGTTGGATGAGTGAAAAGTAAAGTAATCTGAATTTCTCGGGAATTTCATCTTTAGAATTCACGTCGGCTTGTGTTTGGAGAGTGCAAATCGCATATCGGTAAATTGACAGAGTCGCTCGTTGACCCATTTAGCCGTTATGATGTTGGCTGTTGGTTTTTCACACAGCCTCGTTCGGTCGAGCTTTGTACTGCGCACACGGGCGTATGAAACGCTGCGTTTTCATAAACGCTACGCATTAGTAACACAATACAGCGATACGATGATCTATTGTGAACGTTATTACTATAAAGATATGCAACTAAATGTACGTGTGTAAAAATATGATTTTTCAATTGATTACGAAACTATTGTCATAAGATATATGTATGTATAGAAATAGTAAAACAACTCGTAAATCATTAAAATACTAATAATAATAAATTTCGAAACATATATATTTCAAATACAATCATTGTAATATTAAAGCATATTAAATAAAAGTTATACATCTATATTAATTGTCAACTTCATTTTTATCGGTAATTAAAAAACATTATTCGTGAGTACCCGTTACATAGTAAAATGTATAAATTCCGCGATTATATATTTTTTTCTTTTTTTTTATTGCGAAAGAGTAAGAAACGGGCATGCAGGCCACCTGATGTTAAGTGGTCACTGCAGCCCATGGA
>DWON01005874.1:0-14462 GCA_018251015.1 Phocides pigmalion okeechobee
TGGTTGTCAATGGGCTGCAGTGACCACTTAACATCAGGTGGCCTGCATGCCCGTTTCTTACTCTTTCACAATAAAAACAAAAGATAGTAGAGAGGAATGTAAAATGCATTCGCTTGTTTTTTAAAAGTATCCAATGACCGCGCTACGGGTAACAATTGACAAAACCTTATATATATATATATATGTATACATATATATACATCATGTTTTTGAAGTAGAACTTACTTAAGTAGCATTAAGCCATTTGTCAAATGTTTACAAGGCCTAAGGCCTCCGACAATGTTTTACGACTGTATCGGTAAAATCCAGGACCGCTTTTATATGCCCTCCAAATTTTGTAGTGAATTTTCATCATTAACGTTTACCAATCTATATTCCGACTGCGCCGACGGTACCTAATTTTGAAGATAGTCTGGGTTCGATTCCTGTCCATACATCGCTCACAAACTAATAATTAAATTAAATGAATGTTCTTCAAATATATGTACATATGGTTACAGACATTTTCTATGTGGCAAGTTTCTCTAAGACATGATTGCTACGGCGTAGCATTGCGAAGATTTGCTACGAGAGAAGTTAGATAAAACACTCTTTCACGGGATGTTAGAAAAATAATTCGACAGGGGAGGTACCAACACCGCCCACATAGGCGTTAACATTTTGACTGCGGTGCTCATATATCAGATCGGAGCAGCGTTACAGGAGGCGGCACTAAACTGGAGCTGTATTCTTTACTGAGGATGCGCCGACAATTCAATGAAATATTGTATTTTTATCATCTCTGTGTCATCTACAAATCTATATTCGTATACATATGTATAACAGTATATTCATAAAAACTTCGGTCGTATATTTCGTTTGTGAATTTCCGAAATCGCTCAAAATTTAACGATTTTATCCCCTTGTTACTCTCATTTTGGGTTATTTAATACTTTTCCTGCGGCGACTATTACATCACTTGTGAGCAAATCCGCAAGTATAAACTAGTGGAAAATATATAGGTATACGGTTGAACATTAATTAATGACTTAATTGAACGTGCAGGCGTCACTACGAGGAACATAAAACAAATTAATTTGAACCGAGCAATAGCGTTGGTGTAAACAGTGATTTAATATAGCACTCCAATTCGCTTTTGTGTTTCAGATCGTATAGTGTTGGGAATGCAACATAATTTATATGTTTTATTTGTAAAAAACGAAACAAAAAAAATACAAGTAATATATTTTATTTGTATTTATTTTAACCTTTGGCCCGTAGGATGCGCATGCCAAAAAAATTTTCAAACAAATAGTACTACGTTTGATCGACGCTGCCGGTGACAAGAGGGCTGGTTTCTCGCGCAGAGAATTGCGATTGCTATCCAGCGCGTGAATGCAGCTAGTGTTCATGGAACCATGCCGCATGGACACGGACTCCCTTTAGATTGTTTAGGTTAGGTTTTTATTGTAATTAGTTTTAAGATTTTCACCATTGTAAATATTTTATTTTTACCAGTTTTTAACGGCAGCTTTGATTGCGGAAATATTGCGATACATAGTACATTTTAACAGGCTTTTGTTAGCTCGGGTTGTATCTATGTATATAACGGCTTCTTTGAGCATAATTTTCATCAATTACCACAAGTCGGATTAAATTGGAAATTTGGCCTACGTATCAAGGACGGATGACAATACAATAATATTAAAAAAAAAAACGCACTTTTATAAAAAATCCAACTAAAAAAGCATAAATAAGTAAATAATATATTGCGATGTAAAAAAGCGTGGGGTACATGGTGTCAATAGATCACTGAAGAAGCACTTCACGCTTTTATTTACATCGCAATATATTTTTTCTTATTCATACTTTTTAGTCGGATTTTTTATAAATGCGTGTTTTTGTTTTTTTTTACTATTATTTATTTATGTGAGAAGAGTAGCAAACAAGCATGCAAATTACCTGATGGTAAGTAGTCGCAGCCCATAGACATCTACGTACAATCACAAATATGACTGAAATCCTATGTGAGCTCGAACGTAGATGTGCGACTCCTGAGGACTAAGATGGTCGACTCGCTTCAAAGTGTAGCCGGCAACCGCACCTCTCCAACCGAAATACAGGTAATGCTTTACGGCACATTATGAGGCCGGCGGTGATACCTCCCCCGTCAACTATAGTTCTCCCACCTGTATAATGGGTACTCGTTGGGTTTAAAGCTTTTTAATTGAAAATTTAATTGGGCGATTAAAAAACGTTCGTTGTGAATACCCTATAGGGAATAAAATGTATAAATTCCCCGGAAATGTTAGTTTAAAATCATACAATACAATACAACCAGGAGTTTATGAGTATCCAAGGATAGCAGTTTACCTTTTAATTATTTTTTTTTTGTTAAACAGAAATATTTTTATAAATAATTGCTTAGATAAGGAAGAGCGGGACATCCTGGTACAGGTAAATAATAAGGGTGTCCCAACAATGTAACAAAATACGTAACTTTTGGTTATGAATAAACTATTTTTTACTTTTATTTTTTAGAAAAAAGGCACCTGATGTTAAATGATCTCTTCAGCCCATGAACATCTACGTCTTACCTCAAACAGGACTAAAATCCTCCGTAACGTGCATAGATGCGTTGCTACTCTTGCGGACTGGGATAGTTGCCTCGCTTATAAACAGTAAACAGCACAGCAACCGAAATACAAGAATTGTTTTATGGCGGATAATGAGGATGGCGGTGATTCCTCCCAGTCGACTATTTTTCTACCTTGCAAATAAAAAAAAAAACAATTTTATTGCCAATAATATAAGAATATAGATGAGAATACAGCACATATAGAAATACAGGGGGTGCTTCGGGCATCAGAAGCGACACTGCAAGGATTAACCAAATATAAAGTTAGCGACTTTTTCAATTAAACCATCGCGGCAATCTAGTGTTACAATCATAATAGCAATCACAACGCTAAATGACAATAGAAAGGGCCAGGAACTGTCCGTGTACCGTGACGCAGTCGAATATAATGGCTCACGAGCTAGAACTACTGTCCCTTTTTATAATAAGTTCAGGTAAAACGAAATAGGCAGGTGGGGCGATCAAGTGATGTCGTCCGATTCGATGACAAAATTTTTATCCAATCTACCTTATTTTTAGCGCAACTACCTTATTTTTCTTGAGAGTGACAACAATAGATTTTTTTAAACTTCAATGCAAGTGGTAGAATTATAGTTCGACCGGGGAGATAACACTATTGAGTTTTAATTGGAAAGGTGTGGGTACCGGCTACCCTTACGAAAGAGGTGACATCTTAGTCCACAGGTGTAGGAACACATTTACGTACGACATGATAAAACTTCTGTCTTGTTGGCGGTTGTATATGGACATCAAAGTGCTGCATCTACTTAACATCAGGTGCTTTGCTATTTTATTTTACATATAAAATAACACGAAAGTTCAGGGAATTATAGGGAGTTCAGCTTCTTACCAACTACCCACTTCTTAAAAGATAGAACTGCCTTGAATACTCATACCTACCTAGTATGAGTATCCAAGACAGTTATGTCGTTTGAAATCCTTGGAAAACCCACAAACTTGTCACCTAGTTATTCGAGTTCATGGCGGCCAGTTATGAGACGAGTTAGAAATTAGTTTAATCTTCCACGAAGTCAAATTAATCTCACGTTAATATTTACCACAAATTAACCTTACTTTTAATGTATTTTTTAGATAGTCTTAAATGCTGTAACCCCGTAAAACAGAGTTTAGTTGATAGAGTATAACATATGTATGTTTTTCTTTATTCCACTGCTATTTGTAGGACTACTTTCGTTCCGACATTTCTGAAAGTTTCATATATTCTACAAATTTAATATAATAAATGCATTTTACTGATAATATAGTAATTAGCAGGTTATCTTTTATTATTTTTATCAGTTTTCGGAACAAATAGTGCCTAAACATAGCCTATCTACGCACAAACGGCGGCGAAGTTTTGCTTTGTCGTCATTATTTCCTGGTTTGCAAGGAAGACAATCAGGTCGGATATCGCTGCGCGGAACCGCCCTTTTGACAGATCCCGACTTTTATTCAGCTTACGGACGATTTATATCTCGTTTGTGAATTAATTCGTTTGATGAGATATTCATTTAGGAAGAAAGGCTGGGGATAATCTTGGAAAGACATCTGACGATTGTTGGGTTTGTACCTATTTATATGTATATGAATTAGTTTCGATTTTACGTATTTGCGTAACTTCACACGTGCATAAATGTTTGCATGTTTGTACTATTCACAAAATTTTATACAATTTGTAAGTAGTAACGAATTATATTTGTATAATCATTATAACCAATAGTCATAACGAAATAATAAGATTCAAATTTCATAAGAGTAGTTTAATATTCAAACCCTGGTCTCCAATTTTTCAAAGCTACATAAGTAATACAAATTAATGATTACTTGCTTTAACACTTTTCTTGCGATTTACAACATTGCTTGACGTAACACGCTTGCGCCTTGTACACACCCGTCGTGTACAAATGTATGAACTACGGGCGAAAACAAGTGCTGTGTTTACACAGGCGCTACATAACTGACGGTAGACATTAGGTCTGTGTATCTGTACACAGATGCCAAAAAATAAAATATTTCACTGAATTGTCGCATCTTCAGTCTAGAGAAATATGCTCCAGGTTAGTGCCTCTCGCAACGCTGACTATTTATTATACATGAGCGCCACAGTCGAAGTGGTAACAGCTTTCGCATACTTAAGAGTTTTTTTTAAACTTAAACGTTTAAAATCTATTATTTGCACTTTGCCAGTGTGGTAGACTGACGGAACTGACCACGAAAGCAATAAGCTGTATGGGCTAAACCTTCTCTTTATGTCATATCCAGGAGTGGAAAAATAATACTTAGGTGATGAATCATCATTTCAAGAAATTAAATTTTAGCACCTATCAAGGAATGTAATTGTTTTAATCATTGCCTAAGATCGTGTTAAATACATTTACATTACGATAAGGGGACTTAATTAAACGCACAGGGTCGTCCCTCTATATTAATAGGAAATTCGTAGGACCGTAGACCCGTTGCGTGGAATGCTTATGATAATTTTGTCCAATCTACGGTTCCTTATATATAATATACGGTTGTACAATACACCATGCGTTATTTAACAAAATATTTTTATGTATAGCATCCGGCGAGCAAATACTATAAAATCTTACCTACATGCTCAAGTATTTTCGTTCTTACGAATCGAAATATTTTTGAAACTAATCTGGGCTTACCAGTGCGTTAGTTAAAATTAGTATAATTATAGAATAATGAACCTTACTTAAGGCAATAAGGTCGTTAGACACCAAACAGATTTATACTAATATATGGACGAAAATTTAAGTTTTTAAGAGTAGCAACGCATTCGTAAATGACTTCTGTGGAGCTCATATTCAATAAGGAGTCATAGTCCATGGGTGGCAGCGCCCGATTAACAGTTTCCCTGCGGGTTACACAACTGTTGTGTATTACGCGGCGTAACGGCGTAAGTGCTGCGGAAGGCGGCACTAAACTGAAAGTTGTTTTTGTTAGATTGAAGATGCAACGACAATTCACAGAAAAGGTGTATTTTTAAGTATCGATGTACCATTTACGAATACACGGACATTTTTAAATTAAGGTAGGCTCACTGTCGACTTATTTTATATAGAAAAGATCGGAAACCAAAATCGGCAATGAGTGTTAAATTTCCCTAAAAATAGGTACTTATCTACGGAGACGTTCCCTCACAAGTTGTTGGTTTTTGTATCCGAATTTATACGGTATTGGCGCGAAGCCAAAGGCGAGAGGACCGAATTTCACGACTTTCCGATTTCCGACCGTCAACCGAGGCCTTTGTTACATCATTTTCATTTTCTTTCACCCGATATTAAAGTCTGGTTTATGCAAAAAAGGTTCTGGACAAATGCCGTTTTTTCTTCTTTGCATATAATTTTGTACATCTAAACGTTAATTTTTGTAACGGTTACAAAAAGGATAATAATAATAATTCTTTTTTAATTCTTTTTTGTTTTTGTTTTTTATAACCTATACGGTTCAACCGGGAAGGTACCTCCGTCACACATTTTTCTAGAGTGAAGATATTCTTGCATTCCCGTGGAAAGTTGGCTCTGAGGAGTGAACACATGTTATCCACTTAATACTTTTACGGTGCTTATGTATCACATGGAGTCAGCGTTGCGGGAAGACTGGATCAATTTTCTTTGGACTGAAAATGCACCTACACTTTGCAGAAATATTGTATTTTTTAGCATTTGTGTACCATCTACGAATACACAGACGTGATGTCTGGCCCCAGTCTAGTAGCGTCAGCGTAAATACAGCACTTGTGATCGCCCGTAATCCATATAGATTTATACGTACACGACAGGTGTGTACAAGCCGCAACAACAACAACAACAACAACAACAACAACAGTAACATTGTACGACGCAGTGAAAATGTTAATGTGGGCCCACTATTTTATGTGGCATTGGATGGTAGTATTTATTGACGGCATTGGCCAATGACCCTCAAGTACATTGCTCGTTTACTTCCAATATATAACAAGAATGTTCTGGGTGTATGTGTGTGTATACTCACTTTGTATGTATCCATGGCACCTTCGCACGCAATCATTCTGTGGGGCTATGAGTGTTAAAAGTTATTATTAATTAATTCAGGGATGGGTAGAAAGACAAACACAGCAATTCATTAAGAAATAAAAACTTTATTATTATCAGTTCAAATATCATATTTACATTCTTTTAAACGATTAAAAGCACATTTGTTTACACATCAGTAATAAAAAATCAGAGCGACAGAATAATTTCGTGATACGCAGTAAAATGAAGTTAATAAAACATTAGATACCCTAATACATAATTAAAACTAAAAAATAAATCTCATGATAAATTTCCATGTCAGTACTAAGGAGTAATGTCTGTTAAAACGTTGCATACCATTTTGAACCCTAACTAATTACAATAAAGTCGTATTTCGCTTACTCAATCTAAACTAGCTAATTTATGTTAAGACACGGCAATCACATGCAAATATTTTAACAGACATTAATCTTAAATAGGCGTTTTTGTTATAGTATGAATTACAGCAGTGCCTCAATATCAATTCTCAATTTTTAACTATAAAAAATCACTCATGACTGGCCCTTCTTTAACGACCTTGATTGCAAGTGGCTATGAGTTCGATTGTCAACCAAGACTAGAAATATGTTTGTGATGATGAACAAACAGCACCAGTGATGAGAATTCAGGGCGTTTGCTTTGAATCTGGATGTAAAGTTACACGCAGACATTTTAATGATGCTTAAGATTACGAATAGAATAAACTGTGTCTGGAAGTGGAATTTATGTGTTACATTCATTGACAAACATAAATTCGAGTACTCAACTCGTCTTTATATGTATCCTTGAGACCCACAATACAGGAGGATGTTAGTTTCAGGCTGTGAAGGGTAGGCGTATTTTCTTTTGTAAATTCTATAGGTATTTCTTTTCCAACATAATTTATTATGACATATTTTTATGTTACCAACTTTTTATCAGTTTTTTCTTTTTTTGTAGTTTACTAGTAAGAGATATCTATAATTTGTTTAACTACAACTGTATTTAAATAAAGGGTTAACGCCTTAAGCTTCTCAAATTTAAATCGTGGCCAAAAATCATAAAAAGGTATTTGAGAATTTAAAATTTCAAATTGGTGCTTGTCATAAATTATTTATTTACCTATGACTGATTTTAAGTTATTTCAAACATACTGCTAACATATTGGGCTACGTATGAACGTTTAATTTTTGCCTTTCCACCACCGTAAGGATCCGATATTAAACTTTAAGGCATAAGGTAGACATGGCAACTGCCTTCATACTATCACAGACACCATTAACTAGTCACGGAGCATTTGTGCCCCCTTCACTGTTAAACTTTCTATTTGACATTTAAACGTCTACAAATTGCAATATTTTTATTATAGTACACGTACATACGCATGCATACATACATACTTACATACATGCATATGAACATATTTATAATGAATAAATATAGCAAACTTTATTACATAATATAATTTGCAATACCACATGTGTTTGGAGTTTCTTTCGCCGACTCTTCCCAAAACGAAACACCTTACGAGTCGGTGGTAGTTTATTGACGTTCAAAACGAATTCTGCGAAGAATCTACTTTGAATAAAAATACTTTTGATTTTTTGATTTTGATTTCGTTAATTAAACCTATTATGTAATTCTTCTGTTTGTCGTGCGTTCACCACACTGGTCTGACGTGCTAAATACTCCGGGCTCAATTCCCAGAATGGATTCTTAGTGGGTATTTATTTGGGTGTCTATAAATGTCCGTGACACAAACTACACAAGAAGTGTGGTCTATGAGTGTAAGAAATATTGTTATTACCAATCAATCACTGTATTATCTACACATATAACAAAATTGTAACTGATCGCTGTGTGTACATGGCAAATATACTTAAAAATTCATAACGGGGTGCCTTTATATGCAAGAGAACCTAAAACAATGTTTTTTTCATTTTGTCTGTACGTCTGTATGTTTGTGCACGCTAGTTACAGAAACGTCTTATCCGATTTGAATGCACTTTTCAGGATTATATTGTGACTTGACTTAACACATTTAGTGTTTTTTAATTTAAATCGTTTAACAAATAAAGAACTTACGTCAATTTATGTCAACCATCACCGGACAAAGCCCGGGCACAGCTAGTTTAATAATATGTCAAATAGAAAGTTTAACAGCTAACGGAGATCAGCAATGGCAACTTGTATAGAACTGCAAACTAAACGAATCACATCCAGACCGTACCGTATTTACAGCTTCGTTACCCCGCAACACATCAGTTCTTCATTATACATACAAATGCAAATTACACATACTAACATACGACCGTTCGCTCGCGGCCTCTTACGGCGAATAATTCTGTCATTACGACCTAATATCAACACACGCGATGCGACCATTAAATAGCCACATTTCATTACTTTTTTATTTGAGAAAAGTAGTGAACAAGCTTGCAAGCTGATGTTAAGTCACTGCAGACTGAACATCCACATATAAACCCAAAAATACTAAAATCGTATCTGAGTTCGGATGTAACGTTGCTATTCATGAGGACAGAGATGGTAGCCTCGCTAAGCGTACTGATGACACAAAACCACTACTTGTTTCATGGCAGATTGTGAGGGCAGCGGTGGTGTCTCCTTGACGGATAGAAGTTATAGTTCGACCGGGGACGTACCATCATCATACTCATAACCCGCCGTGAAGCAACTCTTGTGTTTCGGATGGAGAGATACGGTTGAAGGATACACTTACATACGAGGCAATCATCTCAGTCCTCAGGAATAACAACTCCAATCCTGGTTGACATTGTATCTGAATGTCAATGGGATATAGTGACTACTTAACGATAGGTTGCTGCATGCTCGTTTACAACTCTTCACACATAAAAGAAATAGAACCACCTGCATTTCACAACTAAGAGATGGATAGAAATTTTAAACACGTGTAAGATTTCCGTCTATAACGAATTAATGAGATACAGACAGCCCACACATTATTAAGCATGATAATTAAATATCTGTAATGAAAAATAATTTTAACTGACGCGCGTTGTATTCGGGCGTCAAACAAAATTATTCGCCGTATGATTCGAACGAAGCGCTCTTATTAATGACATCGAGAACATTCTCAAACAAGTTTACAATAAAATTTACTTTTTGTTTACAGGAAAAGAATATATATTTACATATTTTTGACAATATAGTATATTTAATATTTGAATCAATATTCCGACAAACCTACAATTGGCTATGAAATTATATCGAATCGTAATTAAAGACTCAATTTAAAAATCGATACTTTTGCAACCTTTTACTATACGGGAAATGTGTCCTAACCACACGGAAATATATAACCACGATATAGTTAACAAATCTAATAAATTTCGACCAATATTTCGACAAACTCACAATTGGGTATGAAATTATATAGAATTGTAATTAAAATCGATTACAAAATCGATACTTTTATTGAAAATTTCTACCTCCAACACGAAACTCAATTTAAAAATCGATATTTTCGTAAAGTGTGTCAAAATGTCTATTAATCACACGGAAATGAATCGGCACGATATCATTAACAAGAGGCGAGAAACTGTCTCCCAAATTCCACACAGACACTGTCACCATTCGTCTATATAAATGCTCCACATAACTCCGACCAATATACAATTATGTTACATCGCACGGCGTGCGTTCGGTGCCTTACTCAACGGGTGAAATATTAACTTCCCTCAACTTCCCTCCCACTAAATTACACAAGAATCACTTCAACCCTCGCGACTGCGTACGTGGATTGGACTAACTATTCTGTACAATTAACAGATGTTTCTTGTCGATTTGCGTAGTCTTTATACCATGTAAGGGAAACTATTTTGAACCACCTTAGTACGTAAAATACGTAATAACGAAGGGATGCTATATAACGGGTGTTATGAACTTATTTCAAATTATATATTTATCTATATACATAAAAGAGGAAGGTTATTGATCGACTGAAATAGAAATCAACGCGCAGCCGAAACTACTGAACATGGTATCCTGAAAATTTGCAGATGGGTTCTTTTATTGTGTAAGTGAACACTAAGAAATGAATTTTGAAAATTCTATCCGTGGAGAGGTATAGTTTTTACAAAATTCATTTCGTAGTGTAGTTAGTGTAGTCAATAGAAAATGTGATTTTATGAAATTTTGTTTGTTATATCGACTTTATACATTATGAAACCGTTGGTAATTTGTCGTACTACTAAAATAGTTACGATCTTATTGCGCTAATTTAGTATTTATTCCTGTACGAATATAGTATAGCACGGTATACGCGCCTTCATTACGTCAAATTAGGGCGTGAATGGAAACGTGTTACCAGGTTTTAATTCCAAATTAACTATAGTATAAAGATTACACAATCGACTAGTTACAAAATCGGACGCAGCCGTTAGAACAAGTATCAACAAATTCAACAAATCATGTACACTGAAAGTATTGCGTTTTAGAAACTATACAATATATTTTATTAATTATTTACTCGCTAATTTGGTGTTCGGAGCCGAATCACGATTTAACTACGAGAGTGCGGCCGGCACTCGGTCTTTGTGACGTTCCCTCTCATCGCGTATTACATACGAGATCATTGACGACGTTCAATTTGTTCTAAATATTCATATAGGCACATTAAAACTTCCCAATTATTATACAAAAAATTAAACATGATTCCATACAACAGATATTTTTTCACGATTTTTCCGAAAATATTTTTCAAATAATACTGATTTCATGCGATCAATAATTCATTTTATTAACAACAGAGGACCAAAAAAATTACGTTTACACGATTTCATACGATATTAATATTTTTCTATTATCTACACCGGGAAACACGTTTTTTCGTGTATGGAAAATTATTAATCGATACTTTGTAAATCGCTATCGATATTATCGACAATAAGCGCCCTAACCTAGTCAAGTGTCACACCGCACCCGACTGTCCTAAAGCTCGGTACACGCTCTACGCTACGTGGGACTACGCTCCGAGCACTGACAACTCGATGCTACTACGATAACACCATGCATGCATTCATACAAAGTGGAAACATAACCAATCTTTAAAAAAAACAAATTAGCATATAAAAATATCGACAATCAATAATCGTTAATCGTGAATTCCCGATACATAGTATCGGGTACGTACAAACTAGTAATATTATTTTTCGAAAAATAAACCGGTATGTATTTTAATGGTTTTCGGAAAACTTTCGTTGCACTTCATAAAAGCAAGCATATACCTTAATAAGAATTCTGACAAAATTCATCCAAATACAATGGACATCCAAACACACGCCCTGGCGTGGGATGTCACTTGCGTCGACATTCTGGCTCCAACCTATACACATGAAACATGTATTAGAGTTGGGGCCGCAGCTGACGGCGCCCAATTTCTCAAGCGCCGCAAATACTCGTCTATTTTAGAATTTGTGGCGCTTGCGACGGTAACATTGCGTCCGTGGTCAGCTGACATAAAGAACTTCGCAAGGGACGTGTCTGAGACTCATCGTCGCTTCGGGTGACCGGAGGGCTGACAGATATTCCGTTCAAAGAATCAGTCTGGCCATACAAAGAGGGAATGCTGCCAGTGTTCTGGGCACTATGCCACAAGCAGGATGGCATTTTTAATTTGTAAAATGTTTAATGATGATTAAGGTATTTTATGTAGTTTATGTAATAATGTTAACATTTTATTTCAATAAAACTTCAAGCTGTCTTAAAAAAATATTGACATTGATTTCAAAACTGTTATTTTTATATATACACTTTACATACCATTGAACATGTAGCCGATGGTTAAGAAATAGTATTTAACAGAAACAAAATAACATGAATTTCCACAAAGTAACACCTGGTAATTTTAACAAAATATAAAACAGTTTTACATTTCGTAACGACAACTTTTTTAAGTGATATCCTATTAACAAAATAACGTTCGAATGTTGACGTTTCCACCGTGTATTTATGCACATGAATATTTTTCCCTATGTTTAGTCTTTATTTACGAATCGGCCTTATTCAATGGCAGTGCTAATCGTGCAATAGATACACTCATACACGTATAAACACTTACAAATCAAGTTACATGTGTTTACCATAGATTCAAATCGTTAGATACGTCCAGCTGGATTATGACATTATTTTGCCAAGATACACTTCAATCAATTCTTATTAGTGTGAAAAAGATATATATTTAAATATGAGTGTAAGAGTAATTAGTCTTGAGAACCTCTACTTAATTATTTCTCTGTCATAAACTGTACTTAGAATATTTGAATTATCATTCTATTTACCATTATTTATTTACTTTAGTTACCATTATTTTCGTTAAGTCGTTTATTTTAAATACCGTAAGTACCGTAAAAATATCGTAAGTACAGTTTATAATACACAGGTATCATCAAATCAATTCATACAGAATCATTTATGTAATTGTGTCTAGGCTGGCTATGATTTTAATTTATTCAAAGTTCTTGAATCTTGGGCATAACTAACGATTCCAATCTCAAATTGATGCGAAAAACATTTCAAGGAAAAGTAAATTTACACCAACAAATTCTTGATTTGTATCTATTTGTACATAAAATTGTAGATGACAAGGTGAATAACTGCTCACTAATATCACCTCAGCTGACAAACAACCACAAATAACAATCAACTTACGTTTCAATCAACGGATATTGCTCGTAGTAATATACATGTCCGTAGAAACAAGTTTTACAGACAAAAAATATACATAGCTATAGTACACACTTAACGACAACTGTATTCCTAGTTTTGACATCTATATTTCGATTTTTTAAAAGGAACAAACATATGCGGGTACTTGATTTTACTAAAGTTAATCCCCTAAATGTTTTCAACAAAATATTGCCATTACAATTATTCGTAGGAGTCTATACATCGTACGCTCGTTGGCACAAATTGGTGTTAACGTTACAACATTACATTACACTAATCGGAAGTAATCTACGCTATCAGACGATACAAAGTTCAAAAACTCTATTGACGTTAAGAATTATCTCAAGTTGTCAATGCACCGGTTACTACTGTACACTGCACCCCTAAACAGGCCCGCACGCTAAAAGGAGGCAAAATTTTTATAATATGTCTAGATTGACCTTGAATTTTGGAAATAACGAAGAGATGCTATTTAATGTCCACCGAAATGGATGTTACCCTCTATATACTCTTCAGATAAACAATAAACAATTTTTAATGTGAAATACTCAGAGTTTTACTTTCAAAATTGTTTAATGTAAAATTCTGAGTTGTAGAATAAAAGGTAGAGTATGAAGATCAAGAACCCCTTATGTTCAGAAGCTTAAATTTAGTGTTTTTTTTTATAATTAGAAAATGTTGAAGCCTTAAAGTAAAGAAACATTACCACCAAACCATTTTAATGGACGTTCATAAATGTTGGTTGTACTTTACTATTTTTATATACTATTTTTTGTTAAAGACAAGATTTGCGATAAGCTGCTATCAAACAATAAAGAAGAACAAATCCTAAGCTCAAATTTCGTGTCTCATTGGTTATGTAAAGCCGTATCTAGACACATTATAATATCTTTGAATGTAATGTATACTATAAAAAAAAACTCTTCCAATATCCTTACAATATCCTAATCGCCCTCGCTTGTCAGACGCGAGCTACGGGCCTGCACCTAATACGTGAGGGACCACTAACAATTCCACTAAACTGTTAAATTCACTATTCTTTAGGCTAGACGGAAACTACCGTCTAAACTACCCCTTCCTTACACACTGATTAATTTAAATTTTAGTACTTT
>DWON01005875.1:0-14462 GCA_018251015.1 Phocides pigmalion okeechobee
AAACGGGCATGCACGCCACCTGATGTTAAGTGGTCACTGCAGCCCATGGACAACCACGTCCAATCTCAAATAGAACAAGTACTAGTTAAGGATGGACGCGGAAGCGTTCCTACTCTTGAGGACTAAGATGGTCGCCTCCATTAATGTGTATCCGGTAACCACACCTCCCCAACCGAAACACAATACATGAAGAACATGTTGCTTTACGGCGAGTTACGGGGGTGACGGTGGTGCCGCCACGGGTAAGCTCTAACGGCTCTACCACCTTATAAATAAGCTTGAAAGCTACATGATGTTAAATGGTCTCTACAGCCCTGTGGCATCAGAGCTACTGATGAAGTAGGACGATCTATCAGTTCATCTGCTTACTTATGAATGGCGAACATAACTGTAGTTACCACCAGAGGAGTCAGGATAGCAGTAGCAACGCATCATTGCACCATGGCAGAGAGGACTTTAGTCCTGTTTAATGTTGGAACGTGGATGTTCATGAGCTGAGCATGTCTTTACGCGAGATATGAACCAGCCCTCTTGTCACCGGCAGCGTCGATCAGACGTGGAACAATTTGGTAAATTGTATCCAAATGCAAAACTGGCCTTACGAGTGTAACGTGTAACGAAACGGCAAGTTTATTTCATTTATCCAAAACGGTAGGATTGTGCACATAAAATAACTACCGTGTCTTATGTTGTTGACGCGAATGTAAACGTTGAAATATAATTTTCTTACTTCCCCGATAAATATATTTCTGAATATTCGCGGTGTATTTTTTTTATTTATTTATTTATTTTATAATGGTCACTGACATACTGTACACTATTACATCCAAATACACTATTGTGAAATGAAATTTGCTAAGTGGCAGTACAATTATGAGTGAAGACAACTTACTGAACATCGGTGAGTAATCAAAAATGTAATGTATGTTTCGTTTTATTACGTAACGGGTACGTCTAAATTGCCAAGACTACGAGCCATGCAACTAGTTAGAAATATCGACAATTAAAAATCGTTACGTAGATACCCGTTACGTAGTAAACTATATCAATTCTGCGATGACGTTACATATTATAGCCTTTGCGTCATTTTAGGCTCAATTTATAATAAACAACTAGTTTTTACACGCGGCTTCGATCGCTTTGAAGCCCTTAAATAAATAACAAAGATCATTGCAGCGAGTAATAATTAAAACAATAAACTGGTATCTAATCTCAAAAAATTGAAATAGATTTAGTATTGTTCATAAGTGACAAAACAAAAAAACATGAAATTTACAAAAAAAATATATTTATTATTATTTGTTTATTGAGTACCTTTGTCGTGAAAGCGTAACAAAAAACTTACCTCACTTTAATAATATTAGTATGGCTTGATAAAAAAATGGTTTTCTTGGAACTAATTTATTTTGTTGAGGTCTGATATACGGAAAACATAAGTACCACCTTTTATTTTGTATACATTTGCACATGAAGCTCAGATTATTTCTCCTGAACGTCATTAATTTTCACGTTTGGTAAGAGAGGCAAGAGGCCACATAACATATTAAGAACTTCAATGAAGGTTTTAGTTTAGCATAAATCTGGACTCCAGTGGTTAGCCATCGACCAGTTCATTCGTATCATGTGGATTGGTTCTTCAGCCCTTTGAAAGTTTATAGAGAATATTTAAGCATAGAAACTTAAAAAGTATATATTTTATTCAATTCCTTGGTTAATTTCTTAAAAGTTATAAACTAATGTAATCGTACCATATTCATTTGCAATCTCCGAAACATGGTTTCACGGTTTCGTAAATCTTCTTAAATACAAAGATCTTTTTATTGATGTCTTTAAAATTAATTTAAATATTAATAACAATATTTTGCCAAGTTTTGGTCGATTTAACAAAAGTGACTCACGGAGGACGAGTAAAAACGGGAAGTAGGCTGTTTTATTAAAAAGATAAATGTTTTTGGACAGGCTGTGTAAATAAATTTCCGTTGCGTATTAAAGTTGTCGAATAATAATATAATTGATGTATGTGTACTGTGCCTCAGGCTGTATGTCTACGGAAAGCCTCCGTAAAGTTGGACTGGTCATTCGTATGCTGATGATTATATCAATTATTTTTCTTTTTTCTTTTTTTTTATTACCCACAAAATATACGTAAGGAAATACAGGAACAGACGAAAATGAACGTAAAGACGCTTTTCTTTATTATGTTTTATATATAAATAGCGACCCGGCGCAGCTTCGCTCGGGTAATAGAGTTCATACTTACATTATTTTTCTTTCATACATGCATTCAGTTATTACCTACTTGCAATAATTTACAATTAGAAACATCTATTTCGAATGAGGACTGAATTACTATATTGAATTAAATTTTTTAATTTCTCGCCTACTTCACAAAAAAAACTTAACTTGTTATGCACTAAAACCTTCCTGAGGAATCACTCTACCTGTTATTGAAAACTCCAGTAGTTTTGATTTTATCATGAATAGACAGACAGACGCGACGGGAGACTTTTTTTTGTAATATATAAATATACATATATCAGATAAATATTAAATAAATGTGCAGCTAGGACAAGTTAGTTAACTATGAGTGGTACAGCTACAATTCGATCGGAAAAGTACCACTGCCCTCATAATCTGCCGTGAAGCGACGCCATTTCGGTTTCAGATGCAGTCGACGACTACACTTAAAACCTTATAATTAAATAAATTAAATAAAACATCTTAATTTGAAATGTGGCAGTAAAGGATTGGCAATTTAAAAAACTTTATAATAGAGTTTATTATGTATTTTTTTTTAAATTGGCAGTCTTAGCCAACGCGGAAACTGGTACGCCGTCTTGAGGTTTATTAATATTTCGCCCCGAGTTCTCGGAAACGACGATGTCCTTTTGTGCACGTTCGATGAACCCGCAGTTCGCTTTTTGTTTGTTTACGGTTAGTGAGAGGAGATTTTTTGTCTATGCTCTTTTATTTTTTCAGATTTCAAGCCCTAATACGTTTATGTTATCATTGGGTCAGACCAAGATAAAGTATTCATTCATTTGTTAAATTATTTATGCTTTCACTCATGTAATCATTCCAGATTTTATTTCGTCATTACTTCATTTTTTATACAATTTTCAATTCATAATTTTATTTTTCATACATTCATTGGTTTCTGCAATATTTCATTCCATCATTCATCTCCTCTCCTAACTCCCTTTTTTAATTAATACAACACACAATCATTAATTTATACTGTCCTCTATTCCTTTCTTTATTTAATTACTTATGGTTTTATTCGTTCAATCTGCTTCTTTATTCATTTTGTCATTGTATGATTCACCTCTTCTTCCAGTCATTAATAATTAAATCCCCTAGTTCACTATTAAAGGAAGTTATATGATTTTTCATATGCACGTAAGTAAAAATCCAGAGATGAACGTAACAGGATTCGAAGCTTGGGCGTCTTCCATTGGGATTCAGGACGTTGCTACGCTGTCACTACTTGCTAAAATATATACTTAAAATGTTGTTTTGACAAAATGAAGGATACAAATTTAGTTTAAAAGGAACTAGTATGCAATTTATAAGTATTTCCGCTCGTCTACGCTTACGGACGTTCATCCGTTGTGGCGGAATTTCTGTGATTTAAAGCTCAATTAAGCAGTATTACTACTTATTACGTATTCATGTCCGTAATTACTCGTACATATCAAAATTGTGTAAGTTACATATACTGTTACTTTTATAAAAAGGTAAATAATTAAGTGTTATTTAGATTAAGTGTTGTTTATTTGTTTTTGTCAATGCATGTTCCTGAATTTTAATATAAGTATGTACATACCAATAAATTCCAGTGAACTTTTGTAACTCTTTTCCAAAAAGGCAAACGATTTTGTTTATTAATGGATTACTTGAATGGTACTAATGGTAGCAATACTTCATTTCGGTATGTGGTGCTGTTATCGAGTTTGTTTTTTAATTTTCGACTACATTTTACTTTTTGTTTTGGATTCTTTATATAAAATCCATGTTATGGTTAATTTTCAGTTTTTCGGCATCTCTAAAGGCTTTTAACCAACAACAAAAAAAAGGTTTCCGATTCAGCACCAATTTTTATATTTGTTACCATGGAGAATCATCATTTATTAACCAAATTAAAATTTGAAGACAAAACACATTTTGTTTCTGAAATGGAATATAAAAAATA
Source organism: Phocides pigmalion okeechobee (assembly GCA_018251015.1). Lineage (NCBI taxonomy): Eukaryota > Metazoa > Arthropoda > Insecta > Lepidoptera > Hesperiidae > Phocides > Phocides pigmalion. The sequence goes on from DWON01005875.1 coordinate 4,193, forward strand.
TGTAAGAAATTTTGTATTGGAGTCCATTTTAAATGTATGCATGACGATGCATGTTATTTGAAGTCTTATTGACAATTATTGTTACAAATGGTCCGTAGGTAATTTTAGTGAAACCGTGTTTAAATTACAGTATTTTTGTCGTAACACCTAACAACTGCAATAAGTATTGACCACAAAAATGCGTAATACTTGAGACCAGAAAATGTATTTAAAAAAATAATCCAATAATTGTCTGTTGCTCGAAGGACACATCAATTTGGCAACACTTACTTCCGACAGAGCTAAAGTTGGACGTAACATGAGAATTTAATGTAATTATGCACCAGCTATGTATGAAGCTTCGTTTCCTGCTGTTTTGTATTCCGAGATGTTTTTATGATCGAGAAATGCCTATCATCATTACAGCAAACAAACGATTAATAATTGGGATTGATTGAATAGGACTATACATGGCAACATTTAAGATTTTCCGCATGCATATTTTATTTTAAAAATAAATGCAAAATACATTTATTTTGAAAACCATTTTATTCCTACTAATATTATAAATGTGAATGTAAGTTTGTTTGTTACGTTTTCACGCCAAAATTACTCAACCGATTATCATGAAACTTTGTATCCATGTTCTTAGAGGTATTAGAAGGAACAAAGAATACTTGTTATTAAAATATATTTATAAATAATAATTGGCAGACATGATTTTTGTAAAAATATAATGAAAATGTAGCAACTTTATTGACTGTAGCTTCAGCTACTTAGAATTTTTATATATTTCATGTAATTTTGTTCTATCACTTATAAACAATACTAAAACTCGATAAAAATAAATTGATTTAGGAGCACCAGACGGCTAAAATAGAGAAACTGTTCTTTATTTATTTTATTTATTTATTTATTTTAGGATTGCCAACGAAACGTACACATTACATCTTGTAAAACATTTAAATAAAGTCCTAATTATATGCCGTCCCAATTATAGGCGACCACGTCTTACATAGTGAATTTTGTCAAATTGATAGAAATTAAACGAAATTACGTTTAGTCAGTGTGGATTCTTTGGTACAGGTCATAAAAATAACAACATGGCGGGCTTTTGAAACTTAATATCATGAGTCTGCGTTAAAAAGATGCAATTTTATAAGCCATCGAAGTATTTGTTGACATAAACTCAATGTACCCAGAAACAAAACTTTACGAAAGTGACTTACATAAAATGTACTTACTGTTTCGTGTTCCTGTATATCTTTTATCTATAAATATAATAAATCTTAAAATACGAGTCAAAATAGAAAAAAAATGGGATTGTGTGTCTGTTACTACGTTACTGTATAACCTATGAACCATTTTAAATTCTAAATATCTTATTTTATTGTGTAGCCTTTACACTTGAGGTTACGTTCAGGATACTGTTTCTTTTGCTATATCTCAAATATTTATTTAATTATAACATATTTACTTCTACTTAATAAATGGAAACGTTAAAAAGTCAGATACGTTCATCAGCTTTTATGCGCCCTGCTGACAAAAGCCCTGAAGAAAAATGCCGTCGGAATGTTTTCCTTTATTCTGTCAATATTATCTTTTAAATTGAAGGCGCGGATAAAACTAATCTGTAGTGTATATTATAATCTTTGTTAATATTTAAATTAAAATGTTTTTTTTTGTTACAGTTTCAACATGGAAACGATACCGCCAGTATCGGCCCATTGGCTGTCGACTGTTGTTCTTCTTTGCTCTTTTTTCTCAACACACTCCCTAAATACTAAGGTAAGTTTCTATATAAGAAAAGAATAAACGGGTGCTAAAATTTTCTTAGTGTTCAAATCACTTTTTGGCCATTTTTCGAGTCAGCGGCGCTCAATGTAACTTATATGTAAGGTCAATATTAAAACTCAATATAGCATATATCAACAAGACTTAAATCGATATAAATATTGTTCCAAATTTGTCAAATTCCATCCAAATAGACATATGTTTTATTGTCCGCTACTGAGTCGAGGAAAATAAATATGGCGACTGTGACTATGTCAACCTTCACAGAAATATCACCGAACCTTACTTATTCGTCTTTATTGTCGAAGTTAAAAAATAATTTAAAAGGTAAATTATTTTTTAACTTCGACAATAAAGACGAATAAGTAAAAGAAATTCCACGAAAAGAGACTTAAACGTGTAGCGAGGGCGCCATTTTGTTTGTGAAACTGTCACATTTGACAGCTTTGCTATGAGACATTTTTAATTAAGACTTACGGCCAAATACATAAGCATTTGTGCCGCACGTATGTACGCAAGCACGCAGATAAGAGTAATCACTAATAATGATGACAAATACAAATTTCATTTTAAATGGTAATAATTCAAAGTTGATTCGTAGAGAACTCTTTTTGAACATCAAAAATTACCTATTTACAGGACTTACTTCTTACTATGGATAAGTGGCAAAAAAGTTTTTTTTTATGATTTTAACACATAAATGGTTCATGGCAACAAAAACATTTATAAACATAAAAGCATATAGTTTTTCTTCCGTGTTTTAATATTAATACGCGAAAGATAAAAGCAATCATTTCAAACCACAATAAATCAATGTATTTAATCCTTTATCCTTATCGATTGCAATACGTATACTAACGCGGATCGTATGCGCATACGCAATAAACGTTACCTCACTACTTTCACTATCGTTTTAACGTATTTTAGAGACGTTTGGCAAAACTCACGATGAAGGACATTGATGTGACAATTTACAGCCCATTCTTAACTTCTACATCTATTCTTACTAATCGATGTCGGATTAGATTGAAACAGGAGCTAGTTTTCGACTTTACACGAAGCCGCGATGTTCTTATAATAATGTGAATTTACAGCCCATTCTTAATTGTCGGGCATCGGATTCTTTAATCGGATATCGTTACATTTATTCATACTAGTCGATGTCGGATTCGATTGAAACAGAAGTCAATTTTTGACTTTACACGAAGCTGCGATGTTCTTATATTGATGTGAGGCTTTAATCCATTCTTAAATATCGGGCATTGGAGACTTTACTCGGATATCATTACATCTATTCATACTAGTCGATGTCGGATTGAATTAAAACAGGAGTCAATTTTTGACGTTACACGAAGCTCCAATGCACGACGGCCAGATATCTGAGAAATGTGAAAAGCGTTGTGCAAGCCCGTATGCGGACGAGATCGATTGTTCGATTCATTTATAGTTTTAAACCGATGTCATCACGGAATTTATACTTTTTCCTATATAACCAGTACCAACGATTAACACTTTTTAATTGCCGATATTCCGAACCAGTTGCATAGTTAAACTGCTGTGTTTAGCCGTGACCACGAGCCATGCGACTGGTTTGTAATATAGGCTTTTAAAAGAATTAATCAGGAGTACTCATTATATATTAAATTTTCGATCGATTGTTGTTTGGGCGTGGTCGTTAGCAAAACATCAGACATTATATGCCGGAACGGACAAAAACGTCGGATAGATATGAACAGCTGCATAAACTGTTTAGCTACTAGTCCATCGAACTGATAGACCTGACACGCAATATGTGGGGATGGGTTTTTACGGTGACGACCCGTAACGTAGCTGTCACTATGCTTGTTTAACACAGAACCTTCCACTTTCGATTCCCGGTCAAACAGAAGTCTAATCTAATGCAATTTTATTTACTTCTATATAACATACGACAGGTAATCCTATTCCGAGGCTACATGTGCTTATTAGAAACATAAGGAATAAATTAGTTATTTCTTAATACACTATGCGAAAGGCAATAAATATTTATCTGTTTTGGACCCTACAATTTCAGAAACCTCTTACGACACAATTTGTTAATTTTTATTCTTTAAAAATTTCAGACGACCTCGAGCGTACAGCTAGTAGAAGAATATTAGTGTTATCACGAATTTTTTAGTTCCCATAAATTTAATGTCTTATAATTTTCAATTCGACGTTCTGCCATTTATCATCGTGGTTATTTAAAATAGTGGTGTCATTATCAATTCGACAAATTATTATCTTGTCGAAGGAACGAGATTAAGTATATATTATACGTTTCCATCGTGAACAGACCTCTAGGCGGTATTCGGTCATCTTCTCTAAATATTATAAAACAAAGTCCTCCGTGGCGTTTGTCTGGTTGTCTGTTTATGATAACCTCAAAAGTACTAGACAGATTTTCTTACAGTTTTTAACAACAGACAGAGTGATTCCTGATAAAGTTTTTAGTGCATGCATAAGTTAAGTTTTTTGTAAATTGGACTAGCAATTATATAGTTATATTCAATATAGAAATTTAGTCGGCGTTCGAAATAGATGTTTCGAATTGTTGTTTTTGCAACTAGGTAATAACTTGATGCATGTATGAAAGCAAAATAATGTAAGTAAATATAAACTCTACCCGAGCGAAGCTGGGCCGGGTCGCTAGTTGAAATATAAATGGCACCCAATACTGTCGTAAGATGAGACATTAATTATGTCGAACATCTGTTGCTTGTAATTTAAGGACCAGCGCATACAGTCGGAGGTAGTGAAGCGGATCTAGTTTGATAATGAATTCAACGTAATTTGTACAAATTAATTATCACTTAGCACTCGAGCAATGAATATAAGTCTGGTCTTTCACACGAGTATAAATCCCTGGAACTTACTTATTCCTTATATTTACGCGGTGCATGCATAATTTCATTTCCTTGGCAAGACATTTTCCGAATGATTTTTTAGACATTCTAAAGATTAAGCAGATAGGACTTCGGTCGTGTTTGTGGTTTTACGTGGATGTCTCTGGCCTGCGACTACTTATCACCAGGTGGTTTGCATTCTCGTTTGCTACACTTCTCATATAAAAAAAAACTTTTTATTAGTAGAAAAGGGTTACCTTTTTACATAACTTTAATACTATACTTGACGTATATATTATAAACAAATTAATATACAAATATCTATCAATTAAGTTAAAATTTAGCATAATCAGACAGTGAATCCGCGATACTATTACAGTGATTGACCATAAAACATAAATCTTTATTTTGTCACTCATTAAAATTCTGGTCACATTCCTTAAGCACGTTCTAGACGTCATTAATGACGTTGACGTTGCAAATTGGCCAACTTTGAGATGGCTTTGCGCATTAGATATGCAAATTTGTGGCCCTTGAGAACCGAGTTACAACGTGTCATTTATATTCTCATTTACGACACTGATTTAATACTGATTTAAATAGGATTAGGTGTAGCGACAGCGAGACACCATCTTTAGGTAAAGCGTATACGCTATAATTTTAAACTAATGTTATATTTTTATGTGAAAAGAGTAACAAACGAGTATGCAAACCACCTGATGAAAATAAGCAGTCGCAATATCCTCCATCCATAGACATCCACATACAACCGACCGAAATCCTATCTGAGCTTGAACGTAGATACGTTGCTACTCTGCTGAGGACTAAAGATGGTTGCCTCACTTCAAAGTATAGCCGGCCACCGCACTACTTCATCGTTTACATTGTTGAGTATGCTTTGCGACCGGTGATTTTATATTTTACTAGTAACCAGGTCAAATTTCGCTCGGGTAATAGAGTTTATAATTACTTACATTGTTTTTCTTTCATACATGTATCTAGTCATTAGCTAGTTTCAATACCGAACAATTAAATACTGAATTACTATATTGAATTTAACTATTTAATTTCTCGCCCAATTTATAGAAAAACACTTAACTTATGCACCAAAGCCTTACTCAGGAATCCCTTTACCTGTTGTTGAAAACTGTGAGAAAGTCCGTTCAGTATTTTTGAGTTTATCGCGAACAGACAGAGAGACGCGACGGGGGACTGTGTCTTATAATATTTAGAGATAATACCAACATAGATGTTAGGAAGTACAGTTTCATATGGCGGTTCCCGAGAAGCATGACATTCTACCATCTTTTGACCATGAGTCAGTCGTACGCACTTGTCAGTACGCTTTGTGACCGATGACTGTACTTGTGGTCAACCGTCTGTCTGTACTAAGAACCCGTTTCCATTTTTCGAGTAAAGACAAAAAATGTCGGGTGTTGTAGTGCACAAGCATTTTATATGAAGCACGTCTATCCGACATATTTTTTTTGGCGAATCCGGTAGATAGTCTGGTATTTTTCCAGCGGCCTCACTAGATCAAACATCATGTTGCAACTTGTTCACGTATGAGATTGTACGACGCTGTTCACATTTGTCCGATATTGGGCAATCGGAACCGATAACTGACTGTAGCATAAATAGATGGGACGAAATACTAAAAAATATATATTTTACATTTTGACAAGGGATAAAGAACCCTTATACCAGGTTAGTTATCTGTATTGCCAGCTATATTTGATAGATAGGAGTACTATACCACTAAATATATCGATCGGGGAGGTAACATCGCCGCCCTCTTAAGACAGTTCTTGTGTTTAGGTCAGATTAGTGCAGTTTTCGTTTACATTTACAAGCGAGGCGACCAAATTATTTCAGGAGTAGCAAAACATCTATGTACAACCTCAAATATGTCCATGTGAATATGGAGTAGATATTCATAGGCTGCATATATTACTTAACGTTAGGTGAGTTGCACACTTGTCTAGTCTTCTCAGATAAAAAAACCATCTGATTAAAGCACGGATCGGACTTCCGATAAGTGGAAACGGGCTATAAGAGTTCAGATTGAGTCAACCCGAAAGGTCAGCCCCAAAGTCGAGAACGAACTCATCAATAATATTGTTTGTTCGATCTCGTCGGTCTCACGAGGCGACGCGAATGGAAACTAAATTAAACACCGGTCGTTAGTATAAATTTCGACATAACAGGTATATTAAGTGTTAGTAATATTTAAGGTATATTTCACCCTTGCCATACATGTTTTTATCTAGGACAATCCACTATGTATCAATAATGTATCCTTAATCAGTTTTTTGAAATATGTTTGAAAATTTTAATGATTTTTTATCTGATTTAAAAGAAGGAGGAAGGAGAAATCACAATGCAGTTGTCTTTTTTTGTTTTTAGCAAAAAAATCCATTCTGTATTCACCAATTCGGAAAATTATTATTTTATTTAGAAGGGTAGAAAATACCATGCGTAAGGGTGGAAAAAATGGTGGTATAAAAATTCCTATTGGACTTCAGTTTAAAGTTGTGAATATATAGATACAAATCGAAATACATTTGAAATTAATCAGCATTCCTAAGAGTGATAACAATATATTTTTTATTATTCTTAACTAGCGATCTACCACACACACACACACGGTAAAATTTTCCGTATCACATTATAAATCTTTCGTAAGAAATTCTCGGCATTTCTTTGCTATAACAAGCATCTATTATATATATAATATATTCTTGAACCACTCTGTCTATTGATGAAAACCTCATTCATATTCGTTGCGTCGTTCGTTAGTTTCTAATATTTAAGCGTACAGACGGCGGAAAGTGATTTTAGAATTTTTGATTCAATTTCTAAATTATATAGCTTTTGTCTCACTCACATAGCGTAATAATAAAAAGGATAGAAACACGAGTACATTACTATTAAGTATTTTTTTGTTTTATGTGAGAAGAGTAGTAAACGAGCATGCAAACCACCTGATGTTAAATAGTCGCAGCCCATAGACATCCACGTACAATCATAAACACGACCGATATCGTATCCAAGCTCGAAGGTAGATACGTTGTTACTTCTGAGGTCTAACATGGTTGTCTCGCTTCAAAGTGTAGCCGGCAACCGGACCTCCCCAATCAAAGCACAAGTAATGCTTTACGGAGGAATATGAGGGCGGCGGTAGTACCTCCCCGCTCGAACTATAGTACTCCCACCTGTACAAGTACATTACTATTGAGTAATTATACGGTTTCATTGACAACAGGATATTCTGACATTAGCCTGAGTTAATTAAAATTGCAAACATTACACGTTGAAGTTTGTTATCTAGTAATTATGTGTTTATGCTCACTTCACGCTTAGTAAACTTTGAAAAATGATTACTTCATTTTTATTACGAGATTTACAGACATGTGTATTTTATGTAAATCACAAATAGTGAAGTTCAATGCGTAAACATTATTATTAGTGCTTTGTGTCGTGATATAGAACTTAAAATAGAAAAGGTAACTAGACGTAAGATATATAGATTAATTTATATCTAGCACCTATCGACAGTTTCCTCCGCCACCGCAATTTAGCCGTGACCACGATTCATATAACTGGTTCGAAGTATCGGCAATTAAAAAATAGAAAGTAAAAGTATAAAATAAATGCAAAGATCTGCGTACTATTACATTACACATAATTTTTATACAAAATTTTATAATATTCGTATTTGTTATGCTGAAAGAGGAACTGACCATAGAGGCAGTCTGATGTTTATCGCTGCAACCGATGGGCATCCAAAGAATCTCAAACAGAACTGAAGTCCTATCTGAAGATGTAATTAGGTCGTATTATGTATTGTCGTATATATTTTATTCCCTTCCCTTTTTCTATCTTCATAGTACATATTGTAAGGGTTATTAGTTATTTACAGTTTATTTATATATCAAATTTGTTCTAATTAATTTGATTTACATTTATATTAGATAATATTTTAGTTAACAAATTTATAATTTAGAATCTATGCATATGACAACACCGGTATCTGACGAGATTATAAAAAGGTATGTTGAGGGTATTTGGGAGTTCAGTTGACGGGAAGAAAAATAGTGGATTGTAGTGATAAAATCCTATAAATTAGTGTTTAATAAAATATACAAGCCATATTTGGAAGTTTTCTTACAATACATTAAAATATAAACTATTATACAGGACGGTAGAGGATTGTTGAGAAGCAGTTTGAACAGTAACTAATTAGCATGGATTTGTGCAAAGTAACGCCTGATACTGTTAGTTATCGTAATTAGATGTGTTGTTACTCCTGAAGACTAAAACTGTCTGGTAAACTGGCTACACTAAAAATACAGAATTTATTGTGTAAGGAACTAATCTAACTATAGGAGATCAGTTTTCAGAACTAGGACAGTAATAGGTTGATAATGGTTAGATGAATAATAAACAATTCTCCACGAATTGAGCCTTAATAACTAACCCTACCATGTGCTCAAGGAACACAAATTATATGTGAAAAGATTGACATTTCAAACTCATCAAAATTAAGTTTACACTCGTAAACAGTACATGCAATTCCCATGAAGTAATAAATCAACGGACTTGTCATCACTAAGTACCAGATTTTGAAATATGCGAATCTTGTCCGATTTGAGATGTTAAGTCATCCTTAATAAGCTTTGATTAACGTGACGATGAAGTGTCTAATTTAAAGGTACCAAAAATAAATTATAGGATGTTTCTGTAGATCACTTTATCTATGGAATTGTAGGATGCTTCAGTAGATCACTTAATCTATGGAGTGTATCAAATCAGGCATGAGAGAAAAGGATTAGTATATTTCCTTACTATTATACAAAAGTGCAACGTTATCTGTTTTTCTTTATTTGTATATGTTTTTATCACGCGAAAACTATTGATTTTATGAATAGATAAATAGTTTACAATTATATTAAATGTTTCTGTGTTGCCAAGAACATAAAGCAGCTATTTTAAAAGTACCAAAAGTGGTAAATTGTAGGATGCTTCAGTAAATCACATAATATATGGAGTACATCAAATCAAACATAAGAGAAAAGAATTTGTACATTTCTTTACTATTACACAATAGTGCAAAGTCACAACAAGTCACAAGTGCAAAATAGTAACTATTTCTTTTAACTATCTATTTAAACTAACTAAAACTATTTACAGTGCAACCTCGTTATAACAAATATTCGTTATATCAAGTAATTCGTTAAACTGAGGTTTGTTTGAGGTTTGAGGAAGGTTGGTCTAAAATTTGTTATAAAGAGTTACAAAAATAGTTTTATTCGCGAAATCTGTCGCGACTGAATCACATATTTTGGGATTAAGGGTCATATATTGGTAGGAACGTAGAGGTTTCGAGTTGACAAAAATCGTTAATTACAGGTATTTACATTTTTTTGATATTGAAAATTCGTTATAAAGAGGTTGTTCACAAAAAAATGTTCAGTAATGTAAAGGGATATTTTACATTGACTCTTATGGACAATTCAAAGGGATTAAAAAGAATTTGTTAAATCGAGGAAATCGTTATATTGAGGTACGTTATATTAAAGTTGCACTGTACCAAGTTTACATATAGCGTGTACATATAGTGTACATATAGT